>JAOEHI010051048.1:16165-50609 GCA_025447815.1 Percopsis transmontana | reverse complement strand
TATATATATATGTATATGTATATATATATATACATACAGTATATGTGTGTGTGTGTGTGTGTGTGTGTGTGTGTATGTGTATATATATACATACAGTATATGTGTGTGTGTGTGTGTGTGTGTGTGTATATACCCCTATATATACTTAGATTATACTTATATAAACAGCAGTGGTGGCTGGACCTTTAAGACACAGGGGAAGCATAGTTGTCTAATGTTACAAGATAGCTGAAATTACCTGTTTTTGCTCCCTGTCTTTTGAATTAAATACATTGTGGGCATTGATTTGCCATCCTCTTTAGTTTTGAGCCTTTTCTAATAAGTCAAATAATCAGATGACCTCCCTAATAGTTGGTCTACAGCATTAGCAGTCTGCCATGTTGCATGAAAAGTAGCAAGATTATGTTGCTAGTTATATGCACAAAACACACAAACAAATAATTACTAGGGGTGACCCGGAATAGACTGTTCGACAATGCAAGACTTGACCAAATAGATTTGACTATGTAAAGTCGGGGACACCCCTAGTAATTACCAAATAATTTACCAAATAGAGAAGCTGGGCTTCCAGGCGGGACAAAAACGCATTAAAGCAAGTCTAATGTCCAATAAACGTGGAGATGTTTTTTTCCTATATGCAAAAAGCTCTCATGGACCAGCAATGGAAGCCCGGTGTCCGGACGGGACCTGAAATAACCTGTTAAAGGCCTTTTCTCCAATTAACGTCAACCTTTTTACCAATAAACTTGAATTTGCCATAGGATCCCATTAAAGCCTGGCTTCAATATAGCGGTCTATGGCACTTCCGTTGGTCTCGTCGGACAGGAGCCTGCTACTTTGTTCACGAACGCAGATAGGGATCAATGAATCAAGAGTGCGGATACAGTGCAGATTTTTTACACTGTAATGGCTAAATAGCACTGCTGTCATCATGAGTAATATACACTTTGATAAACATCTGATTATAGAATTTTTTATTAAATTGTAGGGGAAGCCTTGCTTCCCGTGTAGTCTTGAGGCCACCTATACCTAGTATATACAATTACAATTACAATTAGGTAATTTAGCAGACGATTTTTTCCAAAGCGACTTACAATTACATGCTGCTATTATATGGAGCAGTTAGGGGTTAGGCATCTTGCTCAAGGATGCTTACAGGCAGGCCGACTCTGGGGCTCGATGGACAGTACTTTATACATTAGCTTGGTTACAGCGACCCTTATTTTGGAAGTTCCACCTCGATTTGCTTCGCTTTACATATCTGTCTTGAAACTCACCAGGCAGTGCCAGTAGGTGACAATCAAATCTTTATCCAGCCATTTAACCACCTTCAACTAATCAGAACAACAACCGTTTGTCAGTGATTTTCAAACACAGGCGCTAGCAGACTATTGGACCACCTTCAACCAATCAGAACCGACGTAGACCTGGAAAGTCATATGTAATTTTCGGAAGGTGCCCTTGCCCAAATAAGGAGTTCTGGGTCTTACAGTTTTTCCCCATGAGACAAATGAATGGCGTTATGGAGCAGGCACGACTTCTCAGGTCTATGAGATGATTTTCTGAACCCAGGCAACCTACCTTAATTGCTGTTGGAACCATCTGAACTGCCCAGCTGGACCCTGATTGGTCGCTACCCAGTTGACAAACACTTTTCGACAGAGTTCTTCCCACACTGTTATGTTAAGCGAAGTAAATCTGAGAATGTATCCTATCAATAATGTATCATAGGTTTTCTGACAGGAAATAGTTAGCATGTTGCCTAGCTTCGTATTTGAAGGCTAATGGAGACTAATAATGTCAGTAACGTAAATGAAGGATATTGTTTGTATACTATACTCGCCTAGTACAATATCACATACTAGAATTGCATACTATTAGTATGTAGTATGGATAATTCGGACACAGACACTGTTTCTTTTCCCTCAGCCCAGTGTAGGGACACCTGTAGCACTGAAACCAAACCCATGTGTCCACATCAATGGGATGACTGTTTGTGTCTTCCAGCTCTCTGCTCTTATAGAAGCTATTTCTTTTCTATTCTCCCAATTTGAAAAGGCAGAGGCCGAGGTTAGACAGCTATCAGAGCTTATCCTTCACCTGAGTTCCCTACTTAAAGTATAGTACAGTACACCTACAGAATATTCCCACCACCTGCGCTCTTTATGAAACAGGCTGTTTTAAGTGAAACCAGGTAACATAAAAGGAGAGAGATAGCACTGGATACATCACAAACCAGATGTGTTCCCAGTATGCACAAATTAAAGATATTCAAAACTGATATAATTAGAAGGTAATGCTTAGAGTTCTTAAGCATAAAACAAACTGGCTGCTTTTTCTTCCTCATCTACAGCCACTATATTGTAGTCGTCAACTCTTCGCTAATTGTAGTTTGCTGAATCCAAAAACAAAGTATTCAAGTTACAGTTTAATATTTCTCTCCGTTTTCAACCCCTGGTTTGAATGTAGCTACTCATTGGAATAGGCGTCACCAATGTTTTTCATTTTTCTACAAGCTTTCATTTTCTAGCCTGTGGCCACTATCGGAAGGAAATAGGAAATGGCTCAGGAATCCCCCTCCCAGTTGATATGTACACCTTTGGTCTTGGTTCTTTTGACTGAATACATTCTAGACCTTTAGCTGTGATAAGGATCTCACCAAGGAAACTCAATGCAGTCCAGCGTAGTTATGGGGCGCTGAGGTGCATTGTGCACAGGGTCAAAAGGTAGTATGTTACAAGAGGCCATGACTCGGCAGGCTGCAGATATGTTGTTGTTTTTTTGCGGGCTGTAAAACGGACGCAGGTGTTAGCTTTCCTTACATTGTGATAGTTTTAATCGAGTGCTAATTGGCTCAGCACTATGCAGACTTTCCTCTATCTATTTTAGGAAACATAACATTTAGCCTGCATTACAATCATTTGTTTCTATTCAACACTATAAATAAAATAATGCACACTAAATTATTTTATCTTTTATCCTTGTGGCGTAAAATGTCAACCGTGCTGAATAGCTTACTTCCCGCATCTCCCTAAATTAATACACTTATCTCATCAATAACAGCAGGTTCAAAAGCAGTAAAATGACATCATGAATCTAAGCCAAGAATGTGAAACTGATATTTTGTTTTGGAATGCTGAAAACCAAGCTAAGTGACACTGTATGGCCACACCTGGAGATGAAGACAATTCGTTCTGCCTTTCAGAAGTTTTGTCGATTGACACCCATAAGCTCTTTGCTCACTTAGAGCATGTAAACAACCTTCATCCACTTATACATGCCTGCCAATGTTGTTTCATACCAACCAAAAGATTATAAGAAGTATAGCTTCTTATAGCTTTAATTCACACCCTTGTGTTTGTGATTTACAACTGTATCTGCCACACAGAAGTTGCCTTAGGTGACTGAAATTGAAATTGGTTTCACATGCTTAGTTTTAACAACATCGCCAGCTAACTAAGGGACCGCTGACACACAAAACATGTCTCAGACAAAAGATTTATTCAGGAAATGCAATTTATATTTATTTGTGTTTGTGAGGGGCTCCCTGGGCGAAGGAATTCAAACTCCCCTGCTGAATGTGGAAGATAATCTTTAAATTACCCAGAGCGCCCGAGAAGTACTGTAAAAGCTCCTTTAATGCCAATAATGATCTGTTTGAGTTGTAAGTGTGGGTGTCACGTTTTGCCAGCAGAAACTGAACTAAATATGAACCACATCGGGAATGTTTAGATAGCTCTGTGTGAGTTGTTTTTTCCAGTTCCAGATTTTTGCATTGCCCTCGCTATATCTTGCTGTGCTGGAGGAATGTACAAAGGCTCGAGTCAAGTGCATGTGACAAATGCGCAAACAGCTCTCATTTTTCTAAAACTGTCAAAGCGGTTCCTTGTCCTTGAGACAGGCTCTCCTGTGTGTCCTTGACAGGCCCTCTGACGGAACGAGCCAATGTTCTCACTGGGTTTCTGGAGAGCACAATCAAACCTCTGCCTGGCCTTACTTTACCCGCAGGGTGATGGACGAGAGTTGTCTCAGTCAGCGGTCTGTTCCTGCTCCGGGTTTGCCCCCCCCGGGACAGAGGCCCCGTCTTTACCTTGGACAGTGCCAGGGAGGCTTAGCTGCGTGAAAGGGAGGCTGTCAGACCTTTCTCCCATTCTCTGGGTGTAAACAAGCATCGGGGAAGGCTCTCTCACTGTGCGACTGTGGTCACTCTTTGACTCGTTTGAGAAGTATTAATGTTCTTCTAATAGCAAGACTGACCTTGGGAAGGGTGAGAATACTACATGGGTGTCTTGGGGAAGCCTTCTCCGCAATGCTGCATGGAACTGAACTGTAAGTGGTTGCCTGGAAGGCTATGAAAAAGTAAAAGTGGTATCATAGGTTGGTATATTATCAGCAATCAGAGGCCTACTTAAAGAAATGTGAATTCACAGTAAATCTTTTCTCCATTATTAGTTTGTTTACTAATACACTGCTAGTACACTGCTCAACAGAAATTTTGGACACAAATTGACGAGTGTCCCTTTAAACATGGTTGCCTACTGTATATAAAATACATATGGCCTCGCATATTCTAACCCCATAATCAACTGCTTGATAGGCATTCAAATAATAACAATCAAACATAATACTCTATAATGATGTAAAAAAGGTTTAGACGTGGAAAAACACAAAAGACACATGATAAAGTCACTATATAGACCAGGGAAACAGATGATCACTTAATAACGTATCGGCTCCAGTCAAGTTACTGCGATTTCCTCGCCGATGTAAGATTTCTCCTTTCTCCTTAAAGGGAGTCCCTGAGTTTAATAGTGTCCTGGTTAGTGCAGCAACTAAAAACGTAAAAGTAATCTGTAGATAATTATGATTACACTTGATTGATTATTCAAATAATCTTCACCACCACAAAATGGTGGTGAAGCTCACTAGTTATCTGAACCCAGCAGTCTTTTCCTTTTAATAAAAAAAAAGGACAGGCATTCATGTTTTGGTCAAGTTAATAGAACATTTATTTTTGTTGTTTCGTTAGTCTATTAGTGTATTACGGAAATGTAATTATTTTAAAATATATGTTAATCAGATTATCAGTTATATCAATTGTTTCACCCCTTGTCAATCATACCGTTTTGTAAGTCATTGTATACAAGACTCAATCATTTGTCCAGTCATTGCTTGTCCGTGTGTCTGTCTCAACGCACACAAACAAGAGCTGACCTGAGTCAGGAGGGGGCCAATGACGCATTACGGTGGGACCTCCAACTGATATAATTGTGGAAATGTTAGGCATAATTGTCATAGTGATGAACACAGCTTGATTGATTTCCTATTGTTTTCTGGCCATCCATCCACAGGAAGACACTAAAAGTGCATCTACAGCTGTTTCATTTTGTGCTTGGCTGTTTAATGTTTTCATTCTACACTAACAACGCTTTCTCTAATGTAAGAAATGGAACAAGATTATCCATCTTTTTATAAATAGGATATACAGTATAGACTGTGCATTATCAATTACATATTATTATATTATAAACCACTTAATTTTAATGTAATTTGTAATAATGTAATGTGTAATGTGATTTTCCTATAAATGTCAGAGACTAGATTTTAAATTCATTAGAACTGCAAATAGAAAGGCTTTCATGAAATGGGAGTAGACTTTTTGTATCAGCTGTAAAACCGGATATTTATTTAAATGAGAATGTCTAAGATTGTAGCTTTAAATCCCCATGTTACACTTAAAGCTAGACAGAACAACTTGGCATATTTGATTCAATCTAGCTGCAGAAATAACTTGAGTAGCTTTCTCAATGTGAGGAAGAGAAACAGCCCTTTCTGTGTGCCAGTACATTACATTTTCCACTGTCTACGAGTAGGTACAGTGGCGGGAAATAACCGTGTAATCCAAGGGGTCTTGTGCTATACTTCTGGTTTCACTTGGGCTTAGGAAGACCAATTCCAAGGCTTATTGCAATTAAAACAAAACTGAAATTACAAAAACGATATTAATACTTATGTGTAATCTTTCTCAGCCTCTATATAGCCTTTCTCAGAATTCTCAGAAGACCTCCCCCATTCTCTGTTATTCTCTCATTTCATTTCTGTCTGTCTCTCTTCCTTCCAGATCCTGTGTGCTTGGCCAGGCAGAAACCTGCATGTGTGAAACCACAGCAGGCAGCAATGGAACCCTGGCCTGCAGTGGCCTGGGTCCTACTGCTGAGTGTCTTCTCTGATTGGCTGAGGCCCACCCAATCAAAGGACTTCACAGAACAAGATATAATCTACCTCCATCCCTCCAGTGAGTTCCACCATATTTACTATTCAAAAGAAAGGTTACTGTTGTGAAATAGTTGAATAAATATAATACAAAATAGGAATAAATAAACAATCTGGAATGACTGCATTACTGGAATAACTGCATTTGACTTTGCATTGGCAAATGTTTCTTTACCCTGGAGTTGCTTCACTTATAAATCTATGGCGTATGCCCTCTGGGCAAGTGATTGTGGGAATAAGAGGTCTGTTCTGTGGAGTTGTCCCTGGGAGCTTGTCTGAGTCCCTTGCCATCATTAGACAGGCGCTGTTATTACAGGGCACCAGTAATAAACCTCATAGGGTGGACTCCATATTTGTCATCCATCTCTCTCTCTCCAGAACGCTCTCACGTGGCTAGGGAAGAGTTATATACTGTAGCATTAATACACTGTCTCATTACAGGATGTGACTGACAGCTACAGTGTGCACTGTGGCTGGGGGGCTTTTAGTGAAGCGACCCCTTCTTTGCTCTCCAACCAGACAGAGACACAGCTGGTGCAGTGACTGTCTGCGTTAACGCACACACACACCCACATCCCAAAGCCTTTGGGTCTTTAAAGTATAGCATGTGCTCATGTGAACCCACTCATAGCCAGCCAGCCACTATGGCAAAGCTCGCCCGCTTCCGTTTGTCTTGCCCACATATGAGGCTGAGCGGGAATCCTCTAGGCCTTCATGAAGAGCGCCACACGAGGAAGGAGCCAGGGATTTGTGGGTGACCCGTTTGGGGACACGGCAACATTAGCTGATTGTCCTCCAGCCAGGGTGACAATCATCAAACCACAGCTGAAAGCTAATTGATTGTTGTCCCCTGGCTGTCCCGACAACTCGAACGGAATGTTCCGGCAAGTGGCTACCATTAATTGGGCCTCAGCGTCCATTAGATCATTTCCCACAGACATGGCGGATTTCCATGTAATTGTTGTCCTATTAAGCCCTCTTGGTCCACTCAAAAGTTCTGTCCTCTGTCCTTTGTTGATGCTGGTACAGATCGCGTTGCGCTTTGTGTGGTTGGTTTCAGTTGGGTGGGTCAGGCAGGACTCAACAATGGCAGGTCTATTGAAACGTTTCTATTTTCCCCAATGAAAAATCTGTGATTTGCCATGATTTTGCTACCTTTAACTCTGAGAAACACTTATTTAAAAGGGTGTGTAGACAGTATTATATGCTCACTAAACACTTTACATTTACTTTCTTTACATTTTGCTCCCTTGGTGAAGTGTGTTTGGGTGTAACTGCCAAAAGAAAGCCACTAGCCAGGAATCTTGGGAGGTAATGGGAGGGGTCAGGTTTGATTGGCAGGCTTTGTGGTGCTGAATCAAGTTTGCCTGACCCACAGACCTACAGCTGTCACTGGGGAGTAGGCAGTGTGGGGGAGGGGGCCAATCAGATTAATGTAGTGGTGCGAAATTGGAAAGACTAACACTGTCGCCGTTTGATCGTAACAGATGGCCGCTGTGGGCATTTTCCAACCTCTCCGGGGACCCTACGCAGAGAAAGTCCGGGTGTAACTGTTGCACGCCGGGCAGCTCGTAGCTGAATTATCTAAAGTCTTGCTAACTGCTAACAAGGCTGTTGAATATCAGTTTCTTTTTCTTTAACCTTTTATTTATCCATTTCATTGAGAATTATTTTTCAGGTGTGTGCTTTTGTGTCTCATTTATACCCGTGGTTTCATGGGTCTCCAGCTGTGTCCGTTTCCACTGGACTACTGCTTAACACACCTAAACATATCAACAAAACAAAAAAAAAAGTTTTCCTAAACAAATATGTCATAAACTTGCTTTCAGTTTGCTTTCGTGAAGACTTTAGAAGGTTTGCAGGCTGGACGGCCATGTTTGAAACACATTGTAATGTTGTGTCTGTTGTGTTTCCAGCCACCCCATTCCCTGGTGGATTTAAATGTTTCACTTGTGAAGACGCGTCAGACAACTACGAGTGTAATCGCTGGGCGCCTGACCTCTACTGCCCACGTGGTAAGACTGTGCTAACTTCATAGAAATTATGAGATTTAGTGCAGTTTACATTCCGTGCAGTTTTCCCTCATGTCTTTGTCTTTACATTAGCCTACATTCATTTGCTGTGACTTACTGAGGACAGTGATGTCAACACAAGCGTATTCTGGGCTCGCTCACCTCCTGAAAGCTTGTCTCTGTATTTACATTAGGCATTCTTGCTTCCAAGAAGGTTATAAATTAATGCAGTGCTTGTTCTTTGGAGGCCCTGGTACCTGTACGTTATAAAAGATATTTCACCGGCGGTGGGCATGTTTAGCTCGTAAATAGTTGCTCTGATAAAAATGATCTATGGCCAAATCTAGTCCTCTTCGACCGCTGCTAGGCAGATTTACTTCTCCTTTAATAACTAAGTATTTCTTTGACTGGCTCGTAAAAAAGCACATTCTTTGTTTTAAAAAACACCCGAATGGGAGATACAGAGCTCGACCACCCTGTGGAATGTGCTCTGTAACATGGTACGATCCGCGTTTCCCTCAGGTTTCAGTGATTCGCAGCATGACAAAAGTGACATTCACAGCTTTTTTATAAATTACATAGCAAAGGTAATGACTCAGTCCAAATTAAATCCCACAAGAGACCAGGTTTAAAAGCAGCTTTGGAACTAGAAACAGCAGTCTTATTTGACATCCCCTTCACATAAAGATACTATTACAGGCACATTGACATTTATCTGTGTGTATGTTCGTGACAGACTTTTCCTCAAATTGTCTTCAGAGGCCAGGTACTGCTACACACGGCACAAGATGGACATGGAAGGAGACAGTTTGTCGGTGACGAAACGTTGTGTCGCCCTAGAGGACTGTCTTTCCACAGGATGCATTGAAATGGACTATGAAGGAGCCAAGGTGAGGGGACAGGAAAGTCTGGTCCAGCATGAACCACAGTAAGCCTGCTGGTAAAGAATAGGACGGACGCACTGGGTGGAATCTCATATAAGAAGACACGCAATATAGCAGTTGTTTAATTAATGAAGGTAGAATGTGTGTGAGTGTGAATAGTACTGAAAATAACAATCAAATATAAATGCATACAGTACATTTCATGTAAGCAGTTTGTAAAATTTAATTTTGAAGGAGTTTGGAAACGTGTCAAAATGTAGTGACAAAATGGCCACATTGGGAAACAGTGCACACAAGGAATCTCGCTAATCTTTATGGTCACACTCTTTTGCGGTAGATACAGAATATATAAAAAGGGCATGCTGTAGCTAGTATATAGTGTATAGTGTGTGATTAAACTAACAGTGTTTGCTCTTTATTGTGCAGTAGCAGGCTGCCAAACCTAAGATTTTAAGAAAGCAGAAATAAAACTGATGTCAAAAATGGTAATAAGGTTTAACCTTAAACAAAGTTGTTCCACTGCTGAATACTCTCAGTAGCTTTACAGTGTCCTATTTTTTAGTTTGCCTTTGGAGTACCAGGCTGCTTTGGTTCTGTGTAGGGCAGAAACGAATGGGCTTTTATTGTACCTGTACCGAATATACAGTATTTATACACGTTTCCTGCATGCTTCTACATGTTCCTTGCCGAGACAGGTAATGGGGAAAACACACACGTGTTTCATGTTGAAGAACCATTCAGCACCACTTAACTGGGCTGTTTAGTAAATCCGCAGATCATCCAAAAGTGCTCGTGTAGATAAGATGAAGGCCGGGGGTTAACAGGCCTTTCCCTGGACACTGTCACGCTAATCCTTCACGAAAGATGGATGTCTTTGTTTGGCCTTTAGCCTGCTCAATAGACACTGGGAGGAAACTGGGCTTAAGAATCAAAGCAAATCAAAAGGAAGCTTAAAGCCAAGTAAGTCAGGACAAGGGAGGGAAATGTGAAAGAAAGTATGCTATACTTTGTCTCACACTGTTCGTCTCACACCAACAGTGCACACTTACAGTCTGCTTTTTACATGACCCAATTTTATATGGGTCATCTGTGTATATACAGTATATACTATATATCTTATACGTGTTCCCAAACCAGGCCTTATGCCTTTAAAGGAATACTTCACCTGAAAATGATAATTGTTGTATGAAGTAATTCACCCCTCACAGGCTGGAATGCTGGAAGAAAAAATGTTGTACTCCCATCTCCCATGTAGTTGGGAGATGTTGAAAATGTTTCTGATACAATGGAGTTGATAGGGGGGGAAAATGATTCCCCATCAACTACATTGTCCTTTTTTCTTTCAGTATTCCTTGCTATGAGGGCTGAGTAATGCATACATATTTTTGGGTGTAGTATTCGGTTTAACAGCCAACCATTAAATCCTGATATACTATTACTGTACAAATGAGTGTATTAACATGCACTGTGTTTTTTTGCTTAAGGTGTGCACAGCCTGCTGCGAGGGGAACATCTGCAACCTCCCGCTGCCTTGGAACGAGACGGAGGCCATATTTGCCACTACCTCACCTCTCAGTGGCACGGCGGGACTTTGGGAAAGCTACCCACTGACATTGTGTCTCCTTATCCTTTCCTTCCTCGCCTCAAGCAATGCATGAGAAGGGGAGATTGGAATGCCTAGACAACCTGTCAGTTGGTCCTTTTTTACATTGTCTGGCTCATTTTGGACAGTTCCAGCACATTCAAAAGGGATTCAAGAAATGTGATGAACCTTTAGACCTGAAGTAGGTTATCGGGAGAATGAACACTTAGCACTGTGCAGTGATACCCACTTTGAAATATCAATATCACTGTTTGTCTTGAAGGATAAAACACGATAAATACAACTGTATAATATTACATCACTGTGCTTGGACTCCTCTAGGCTATGACTTTGAGAGAATCTGTAAAGCCAGAAATTTGTCAAGGCCAGTTGAAACATGTCAGTTTAAGGGCTTGAGCATTTTCAAAAACAGTGCTCTATCCAGCATAGGAGTTTGTGTTTTGTTGGAGATTTTGTGGTTGTTACATTTGTCAGTCAATATTCCATGTTGTATTTGGTTGAACACACATGTAAATATCCATAGTATTTATTTTTTTACCAGTTGCTATAAGAGTGTGACATGTTAACTGCAATACAGCATGCTTGTGTGAAAGTGTATAACCTTGGTCTGTGTATCATGCATAGAAGATAACATCATGAAATAACTTTACTTTAATAAGTGTCAAGTGCCAAGACAAGGCATCTATTAGAACTAATATGCAGGTGTAAATTGAGAAATATTAATACAATCTATTCAAATAAACACAATAACTGCTCTTTAGAATGAACATTGGCGTTCAGATCAAAGGGACTAGATCAGAACTTGATAAAGTATTAGCTATTTCCCAGTGTGAAAGCACTAATGTGGAAATACTTTCTATTAATGTGGAAAGGAAAACTTGGCATTAAGTCTAACTTTTGGAGGAAAATCCATTTCCTTGAAAAACAAAAACAGTTAAAAGTAAGTAAGAGAGCTATTTTAATAAAAAATAAAATAAAAATAACTTTCCATAGGCTGCCACATCTTTTTTGAAACAATTTCTAAATTCTATCATCAAAATCTTTAATGAGAGGTATCACAAGTTAGACTTTACTATGCACCTTTTAAACCAGTGGTTGCCCCATAAAGGAGTTTTTTTATTGCTCGCATGGGAGGGGTTGTTAGCAATTAACTACTTATTTTTGCTACACAATTGTTGATTAAGATCATTCATAAATTAAATAAAATAAGTGGTAAAATAAAGAATACATTTTACCGAAAATCAAAACATTAATACAACAACAATTCATATGAATTAAACAAATAAATAAAATAATACATAATACAAAATTTTTTTTTTAAATAATACATAATAATACATAATACTAAGGAAAAGATTATTTTGTAAATCATCTTGCGACCCGGCAAAAGCATTTCACAACCCCGGCCCTGGCCCACACTTTGGGAGCCACTGTGTTAAACCATTTATTGTTTTCCATTCCTGTGCTGAGGTTATCTGAGGTCTCTGTTTTCTATGACGCCTTTTCTCATCCGTCACTTGATCTTTGGGGGCTAGGCCGGAGAGAAAGTGCAGCGTTGGCAAATACAGTGTTATTGTTCTCAAGGCTTTACAATTTGTTTAGGCTGGTGGCCCGAGACACAGAGGAGGCGACTTGCCTTCTCTCTCTATCTCTCTTGCTCTCTCTCTGTCTGTCTCGCTCTCTCCGTCTCTTCCTATCATACTTTTCAGCTAAAGGGCTGGAGAAAAACTGTTAATGTGATTTAGACACAGATTGTTTTGCCTTGCACCATTTGTTCTGTCAACAGTTAATCATTTTGTTACAATTGTTCAAGGGCTAGATGCTAGATTTTTTGTTGCGTTTAAACCTTCCTTTCACATGTTTTCCTCCCTGATGTTTAAAACTTAGAAAATATGTGCTTGTACCTGAGCTTACCTACAGTGAAAACACAGTTGCATGCCAGTTTTGTGCCAAGTTATGTTCTGTTCTCATTGTTCTGTTGTCATATGTGCCACTATGTAAATATTTGTATATATAGATGTGAAGTACTTTGGGCCTTCAAATTAAAATGACGACATAGTAAATATTAACGGTTGGACTTTTATTTGGACCCCCTAAAAATGGCAAGTGTGTCAAAATAGAGTTCCTATTTATGTCATGGTTTGGTCATTGTTATCCATCTATTTTCCAGTCGCTGGTGCTTTTTCCACTGATTGTGGGTTTTCCATCCAAGGCTAGGCATGCTGTTACGTTATGTTTTGGATACCTCTTGGTATTCCAAAAATATCAAACTCAATGTTAATTCCAGAAGACCTTATAATCTAAATAATGTTGAGTTCTATTGTCTTGTGTGATTACAAAAGCACAGGTAAATTATTTTTTAATCTTATGTGGCACAGAGCCAACCATTTCTTTGCTGTACAAACACATTGAACTAGACATTTTTGGGATCCCAGACTTAAAATTTCCTGTATCCATGGATAAATATTATCTTGGAAACTCACCTACACAGAGACTGTGAACAATATCCCAAAGGGTGAAAACACATGGTCTCTCTCTCTCTACTGGATCACATATAATTATGTGATCCATAACACTTTCATGTTTTTGAGCTGTCTATTTTTATGTTGTATATTGATTTGTTATGCTATCCTGGCCAGTGTTATAAATGTTTTCAGCTGTGCACAGGGAGAGGAGTGTCTTTTTGGGGGTTTGTGGGTCAAAACTTGTAAGAACTGCTCCTACTATACAATATATTGCATGCTTTGGTCTATGTAATTTGAGAATAATTCCTGGGTTTTCAGATGGCCTTGGCCCTGTTGAGGTGTAACATTGGAACATGACTCCAGTTCAATGTAACTCTGGAAGTCAGAGGTTAATACCCTTTTGCCTTTGTCCATTCTGTGTCACAGATGGACGCTGGGGCTGAAATGAAGTTGACTCTGTGACTCTGTCTCATTTGGTTTCACAGTGGGCTGGCGTCAGGAGAGGGTCGGGGTCGTAGAGCTAACCTCCTAATCTTAGAGCTACCTCAATGCAAGAAGAGAAAGCAACCCTTGCCTTCTTTCTTTTCGTCTCCTCTTTCCAGGAGAGGCAAATTGGCAACAGCTTTCTCAGGCTCCACCCTGAAGTGTAATTTCTAATCCTTTTTTCCAAGGAGTAGAAGGATTAGCTTCTCTTGATGACCTTAGGACCCATGGTGGCGTTCATTTAAAGGTCACTGGTTGTGTTTTATCTATTTCAGCCACATGATTTTTACCATCAGGGTTTTAATAGGAGGTTACTGACTTAAGATGACTTAAGAGCAGGGTTTGGGTTACTTAAAAAAAAAAAAAGCATTACTTTCCTTATTTACTCCCTGTAGAAAGTAATTTGTTACACTACTCATTACATTCATTTTGCATTACTCCGCAACATCGCCTGAGATGCATTGTTACGTAAACTTAAAATAAAACATTACATATTTAAAATGTTATAAACCTTACATATGCCCACATATCAGCACAAATCCCTATCCTAATAAGGAGGACATACAACAGAGATTTAATTTATGCTTTTTAATAAAATAATACCACAAAGCTGACAGCAAAGTCGATGAAAACCAGACCAAAAATCACTTCATAGATAAATGTTGTAGTGAACAAGGCTCAATAGCAAGTAACAACTTAATTGTTTGATTAGTAACTGTAATGTGATTACTGAATCTAGGAACAGTAATGCGTTACATTACTGTGTTACAGACAAATGTAATGTTATTACAGTAATGCGTTACTTTGTAATGTGTTACCCCCAACACTGCTTATGAGAAACAACGGAAAAACCTTGAAGCAAAACCTTGAGTTTATTTGATCACTATTAATCACACACGAAATGAGTTTGATTTGGAAGTGGTCCACTTACTTCCTGTATGTGTTTCCCTAATTTAATCAACTGGAAACTTTTAAGCTACATTGTTGCTTCAGTGTAAGCTACTAGGAATAATAGCTGTTACTTTTGTATACAATGAAACCCCCTCAGGATTCTATGGTTAAGTTCTTCATAAAGTTTGTGCCAACTAAGAGTGTAAATAGCCTATGCTGTTTGCTCATTTTTATAATAGTTCTATATTTCCAAATGGCAAAAAAAGGATTCCAAGAAAGTCACTGAATACAGTTTATATTATATTTAGCCTACTATAGATAGCCAACTAGCAGCCCTAACACCGGTGACCATGACTGGCAAGTTTCATGTTTGGATTTTAATGGCTAAGTTCAAAGAATGACTTTTATTGTTAGAGTGCACGGCGGCATATCCTGTTCGCTGCGGTAACGCTGAGATTTTAATTACTCTGACCGCAGACAGTGAGAACTGCAATTGAAGCAGATATAATCCCTCTCTGTCCCTCAATAAAGCGTGGCTTCCACTGGCCATTTGAAACAGCGATACGATTAAGCCGTTGCACCTGGAGAGCTGGCTGCAGCGTAGGCCGCGGCGCTCAGGGACACAATTGTGTGCGCAGCCGTGACAGAGGTTTTACGGATGGCCGGTGACTCACCGCGGAGGGGGCAACAGGAAGTCGCGGTGTTCTGGGGGGACATTGGGGCAGGCGCCCTGATGACTGGCGAATGCCAGAGGGAAGGGGTCAGGGATGGACCGGGAATTCTGTATGTATGCTATACAGTAGGCAACGTACCTGTAAGGTTGTGTGGATGTATGCTTGCACCCATACACTCTGATACTGTATGAGTGACTGCATAGATAATGTTCACACATGGATTTAAACTTTTTGGGGGGTTATAAACGACCCACTCACAATAAAGGTGAAGTAGGCAACTTTGGAGCGAAAAACAAGGCTCTGTGCCAGATTTCATTTAACCACCAAGGAACAAGTGGAGTCTACAGGAAGTCTGGTATTGTTCCATAAAACTACAAATGAAAATGAATTTTTAAATCGGTGGTGGCATTACAAAAAAGAAAGAAACTTGACTGGCAGAATACTGCCACAGACCACCAAGGATCCACGGATGTCAGTTGGAAACAGTTCAGTATAGTTCCTGTAATGTTTCCATGCAGCCCTGCAGCCCTTTTAATTAGTGTAAATATATTTGTCTGCCATTGTAATGACTGATGTGTCGCTGCAGGCAATATGGTGTCCCAGACGCTTCTTCTTAACACCCCTAACAAATTCCTAATACTGCTGTAATGGCAAGAATGACATCCTGCTTATTTTAGGATACACGCAACAGCAAGTTTATCTAGCAAGGAGGCAATGATTACGTCAGACATTTTTGGTATTCCCTCTGTTGCCTTCATATAAAATGCTGCTGTCCATTCAAGGTTTTCAACATGTGGTGTATTTTCATATTGATAAAACCAGTGAGGGATGCATGCCATAGACACAGAATGAAAACTTCAAACATGAGTCAAACTTTTGAATTTAAAGGCTGTTCTACTGTAGACCATATAGAAAATATCGTTGTAGTGTGTCTTGTCAGAAATGACATTTTGAAGTTAAGCTGTGGAGTCCATCTGTCTGTCCATCTTCCAATTGGCTGACTGCGTCATGTAATCACTCGCGATTGCCACTTCTTTAAGCCTTAATCTGATTTTAATTTAGCAAAACTTTTCAAAATCGTCTCCCTCACACTTTAGAAGAAGGAAAATTAACTTCTTATAGAATAAGTGTATTGACATTTCAATTTCTAGTGTGAAGTTGGTAATCTTCACTCACTGACTTCCATTCATTAATTCATTAATTTACTCTGCTTTGGAGCCAACTACCTGGTGGCCATTAACAGTACTGCATTGTAAGCACTTCCTTCAGCAATCTAGTGGAGAGGCTTGTGCCCCCCTGCCTGGTGATAAGGTTGTCTATAAATGAAGCTGTCACCGTGGGAACCGCAGAGGAACCCTATAAACAGTCAACAGAAATGCGAGTGCGAAGGTTTCTTAGGAGCGAATCTGTCGCCGCAAGGAAACATGCTGGGAGAAACCAGCCCTATTTGTGGAAGCCTTCTGCGCTGTGAGAACCGTTTCAGGAAGCGTATCTCTTCAGGACACTGACAGATGAAAGAGGTCCACTGACAGATGAACAATGTTCTCCTCTAGGTTCCCAGTAACAACAATGCTGACCGCTGCACATCCTGACATCCTGAGACCTGTGAGTGGTGAGTGTCACTATATAAACAACCTTTCTCAAACTTTACCCTTGAACCCCAAAAAGGAGTGCTTCCAAGCTCGCAACCCCCCGCACACATATACAATGTAGTATGCCACACACACACTCAAAGATAATAACATAAATACGTAATTAAACATCAGTTTCAAAATATGTACATATTTGATTTATTACATTGACTAAATATAATCTTAAAAGTTTCTTGTGACCCCCCACATCTCTAAAACACTAGTGTAGAATTCCCAGGATGATTCCTGGAAAGAATTCCCAACCACTTGATGTGTTTTTACCACTTAACTACTGTACATAGAAAATGAACGGCATTATAACCTAATCTTCTACGTCTTGTCTGGCCGTAGCGGTTGGCTTCCTCATCTGGCTTGTGCTTGGTTTTGTCTGGCCACGTCAAAGTTGTGAGGCCCATTACGGAGCCCAGAGTTAATCTCAGTCTTAATTGAATGAAATTCCTGGTGTGAAGGGCTAACCGGATTACTAGATGTGTGGATGTGAATGAGCAAGGCACCCAGCGCGGCCGTGTATGGGATTACACTGGCTACATTGTGTCTGAATCTGTGGGGAGGAACCCGGATTTGGTAGGTCAACAGAGAACAGAGAGGGTCCAAACTTGTATTGTGTTCTGTTTGTTTATCTTAAAGGCACTCCCTTTGATGTGTGTCTCTGGAATTGTCCTTGTGGTTGAATTTGGCGTCACAAAAACACGGTTTTGGTTTGAAACTGCTTCCCCTACTCAGTGCTGAGTGGCTCACACTTCTCTCTACTCCTCCCCCTACAACATTTCCAGGGCGTTATAACGTAATCAAGGAGAGTACCTTTGAATTCATTTTTTCCTAAACGTTAAAGAAATACCTATTTTGTCACTGTGGTTTTAATCTGTCTTCTGTGAATATTTCTCAAGCCCAAATAGCTTTGAATCATCTAATGGCAGGTTATAGCAGTAGTCTGTGTGCCCATGCATGCATACAAGTGTATGCTCGGTTGCTGAAGGGCTGTCATCCACCGGCGTATCTACAAACCGTAAACTGTACTTTGAATGCACAGTCATGCGGAGGGTATTATTTTAAGGAATGAAAATAGAAACGTGAAGAGTAAAAGATAAATAATGGCAGTGGTAGGGCATGCCGTAAACATTGTTATTCGAGGTAAATGCTGACGAACCATTTATCTTGACACGATGAACTTAAAACAATGGATTTCCGTACACAAGTGACTCTTACTGTACGTCTTTGTGACATTTATATAGATAGATATTCTTCTTGAGAGGTTAAAGGTCGTCAGTTTGTCTCACACATGGCGTAAACACTGTTGGATATTTCATTCATACATTTTTCTGCAGTCTGTCATTTAGGGAAACTCAAGTTCTGTCTGTGTTATTTCTATACATTGTTTGGTTTTAAAGTGACCATTTTTCATAACACAATAAACTGAAACTTTCAAGAATGTAACTTCAAAAGCGGTGGCGTGATGTTCAATTTGAACTGCTACGCGAACTTGTTAACTTGGTAACTACTATGGCAACACCTCTTTGTTTTGTAGCCGGAGGTTATTGGCTAATTGTTGTTTACCTCACGGGGCTAGCCTTTTCATTTATTGTTAAATATAACCATAGGGCAGACAGACAGTTTAGATGCACATTTAGATATGACACCATAGAGATTACAAATACAGTACATTTACATGCAGATATAAGTTGCTGTGTGCATGTTTGTTTGTACATACATAGTCTTAGGTTTATGCACCTTTTCAATAAACTGGTCTTTCTCATTTTGTTTCTGAACTGTCTTACTAGCCGATGTAAGCTGACCATTTTGCGGTGCGTAACACCGATGACAATAAACTGTAGTTGGATTAAATACTGGAACACTGGAATGTGTTCTATGGTAAAGATCCACAGCTGTCAAACAAAATGTGAACGGCTCAGTTTACACTCAAAACATTGAATAGGTATTGAATTGAATAGGTATTCAACTGATGCGCACGAGCAGTTCCCTTCATCTGAAGCCTTTTCAAGTTGAACAATTTTCAGAACAAAAAGCAGGACAATTCGTGGTCAATTACAGCCAATCGGGGTCATGTCAATCAGCAGATTTAATAGCGTGACCTTAGAAATTGGTCATATTATAAAGGGACTGAAATGTCCCCATGGTCCTCTGGCCGTCACACATTTGATAACACCCTGTTAAGAAGTGTAAAAGTCTAAAAGCCCCTTTGGTCTGAGCGTGTATTTCACACACGCAATATGAGATGTGATTACAAGTGATTAGTTCAGCAGACACTGTGACTGTTCTCTGACCCATGACCTTAAGTCTCGATGTGCCACTTGTTTTTGTCACATCAGATGCATTTCTGGTGCATGTCTTTGACTTAAGATGAAGATTTTGCCACTGTTTATTCTAGTTAGAATTTACACCTGACCAACTTTGACGTCATAAGACAAGTAAAAAACCAAGGGAAGTAAATAGTCCAGTACCAATTTATTATGAAATTGTCTTTTCAATTGAATATTATTTTATAACGGTTCCAGTTTTAACTTAAAAAATTCATTTGAAACTAATTTAAACAAAATATACATTAACATACATTAAAACCATCCCTCAAGTCAACTGAACCAGAGTCAAGTAATTCTACATCAAATCAAGTCTTATGTCAATAAAACTAAGTCAGACCCCCACCTCTGCCTGCTGTAAATGTTTTCTTAGACAAGCTTTCCTAAACACACGCCCTTGCTTTCCCAGACAAAAAGCCCTTATCAAACCAGTGCTGCTGCGTCGCACATCCGCTGCTTTGCAGAATAAGGGCCGTGGTTTTAGATGTGACATCACCCTATAGGGTGTGTGTTTGTGAGCCTGTATTGTATAAGAAGCCTATTTTCCCTTCTCTGTGCCTCAGTTTCCTTTGCTCTAATTAAAGGTCAGGAGATGTGGGCCAACAGTCTGGACCCGCTGGGAGGCAGAAAGACACACTTCTACCGGACAATGCGGTTTGTGTTAACAACCTCATGACGTGCCTCTGAATCCCTTTCCTTTAAAGAGGTTGTATGCATCATCTGTTGCAGAACTTTCAATGGAGCCCATTTAAAGGCGGGTATTTCCGTTTTGTTTGCAATTGCCAAGAAGTCTCTCATTTTAGAGGAACCACTTTGAGCTGAACTCGATTATCTGCCTATGTGAAAAAGTGTGTTACGGGTTGAAAGATTTCCAGAATTAGCTGAAAAGGTCTTTTGACATGTTATATCAATTGTATAATAAACTTACTGTATATTTCTAGACTGTTTGGCGTACTTTTTGTTTCTAGAGTAAATTGTAGGCCTAATTTATTTGGGAAGTATATCACTGCATATGCCCTTCAAAAAAAACTAGTAATACCAACTCTTGTTAAACTTTATTGCATTTCATGTGGACATTTGGAAGAAACTACCTTCAATACTTTCAAAACATATTATATCTCCTACAGTCATTTTGACACAAGCACCATTCTGCACTTAAGACATAAGTGGTGATTGTTGTCAGACAAGCAGTATATTTAGTGAACTAATGTCAGACGATTAACCTTGGCAAATTTTCCAAAAGGCAACATGGAATAGTTGGGCTCCTCCATAGAGCTCTTTTATACCAGATAAGCAAATTATATACACTTCTGTCAGAAAACGAGTGCTAAGAGACAAGGCTCCATATTTATGCGGTCTGAGTTTTCTTCTCGTATGGGACTGCAAGATGACCGTGGCTAAAAAAAATAAAGAAAAGTGTGATCTGTAATTCACATTGATTAAACAAAACCACATTATTCCAGTGTCCCCTGTGGTAATGAAAGCACATAGCATTATAGCTAGAAATATCTTAAAATAAATATGTTAATACAAGATTGACAAATCTTTAGAAGGAATGTCAGCAGAGTTCATAACCCTGTTCATAACCCTGTTCATAACCCAGTTCATAACCCTGCGGGCTGGATATTATTGAGGATGCAGACAGTTTACAGAAAGTATGAGTTTGGGCCTCCAGGGGACAGACAAAAGTTACCTGGATTAACCAACAAATTGGCTGCATATGAATCTATAGATAAAAATATTTTATATATACGTTTATACATGTTGGACGCCACTCATATTACAAAAAAAAAACAAACAAAAAAAAAAAACTAATAGACATCTTCCACCAGGAACTATAAAAGTACAATTAAACATCTTATTTGTGCACCCCCGCCCCCTCAGTGTTCATATTTAGTTTCCCTGCAGCTTCTTCATAACCAGGCTGTCCAGTGGTGCGTTGGTGAAAACGGTCCCCACGAACACGTGCGCCCCCCACAGAGGGTGCCGGATGACTTTGCAGCAGCCCAGGTCCTCGATCTGAAAGCCCAGGTGGCGGTACCGCTCGTCTGTCTCGAAGAGCGTGTTGTTGGTGTACGCACCGAAGAACTGAGGAGAAGTGAAGAGTTCAGCCACGAATACAGACTTTGTTCTAACTGAGGTCCAGGTTGGGGGCTAATAAACTAAAGGTGTATACTTTCCACCTTTGTGTTTGACCACACGGTTTTAAAAGATATACTCTTGGAGTTAATGTCTTCCCATTAATCTTTGAAAATATCAAATTAAAATCATTGAACGCAAGTAATACAGCTAAACAACTCACCGCCAGGCCGGAGGACGGGTCTACGAAGTCTGCCCAGAAGCCTTCTGTGCGCAGGGCATAGCAGATCTCTTTGGCTCCTGCGACAAACTAAATAGCCAGAACAAAAAAGGACCAAGTCATCCCACATGAGTGATTCTCAAGTCTCGTTTCTCCTGTTTACTAATGGCACGCTGGTACTGGGATTGTGTGAGGCGCCTGTATGACTTATGACTAACATTTGAATTAAAATAAAATATACACTTGGTGAAGTTTCTCTGTATTTTAAGACTTGGACTACAGTATCGCAAGCCCTTTTGGTGGCGTGAGAATACTGGTCTTGGAGCCGATCATTGGCCGTGTAAATGATAACATTGCAGTGAAGCGGTCAGCCCCAGCTGAAGGCATGCTGACCAAAACGGTGACTAACCTACTGTGTAGGAAACAGGCAAACCTTCAGCCTGTCAGTGTAATGGGGAACGCAGGGGCTCCATTATGTTGAAAGGCCAATTCCTAAGACACACACTGCGAGGCCATGACGTTTCACCTGCTTGACTGTTTTGAGTCTTTGAAGATTCATATTAAAGCAGATTTAGACCCATTGGGTTAGATTAATTAACAGTTCAATAAATACCTTTCATTAAGGTTTTCTAAACTGTACTTTTAGATTAGCACAACATCTGGGTGCAGTCTGAATTTTGAGTGCCATCCGTAATCATTCAAGGAGTCATTCTCCAAGTCTATTACCTATCAACTCCACCCACATACCGTGTCAAGCAACTGCTCCCTTTCCTTGTCAACCTTCTCACACCATGTGGTCATGTCATTCTGGGTCTTCTGGGTTACTGTGACAACCATCATGCCACTGGTTGGTGCCTCAGGAAACATAGACTGGAAATCTGTTGGTTAGAATGCATGAAAATAGGACAGGGTTACCTCTCCTTACCAATAGGCTAGAACAGCGTTTCTCAACTGGTGGGTCCCGACCCGAAAGTGAGTCGCAAGCTGGTGTGGAGTGGGCCGCGGACACGTGTTTCGCCTCAGTCAAAAAGACAAACTTTTATTTTTTAAAGTTGACTGAACTTCTGATGGTGTGCTTTAATTTTGAAAAGGTCCGTAGGTGTTTTGAACAGTGCCTTTAGACATTGTGGATTACTGCACAAATTGTTTTGTGAAATAAATTATAATGATTCGGAAATTATTTTTGGGTTGTGACTTAATGACCAAGGACAAATGTGGGTCCTGAGGTTAGACCAGTTGAGAACCACTGGGCTAGAATACACCTGCTTTGTTGTACTTGGGCTCCCTCTTGTGGACACAATTGACCCACAGTTACTGCACCAAAACACTACCTCAAAATTGTTTTAAATAAACAATTTTAAACAATTTAGCAACACAAATACTGCAAGTACAATCTTGCCTTCTATGCATTTTTTTTTAACAATGCATTAATTTTAAGTTAAAATAAAGAGTAGCCAAACAGCGCAACACAGAACTGGGTGTGTACCTTTCTTCAGTAGCTCAGGGCAGGGCTGTATTGCACACTCGACACCAGAGTTATCAAAGTACTTTTCTGCTCTGTTGATGTTCTGCTGGGCAGAGCTCTCGTTTCCCTGAGACACACAACCAGAGAACAGGCCTCAAAACAAATAGTAAAGGCCCTGTTGAGGCCTGGAGCCAGTATATCAACTAAATCTAGAAAAAGACCACTAGGCAGGCAATATGGAGAAAACATCATGACAATTCATTTCCCATTGTGTATCGTCATTAAGTAATGGTTGGTTGGTAGGTACGTTATGTAGATTATCATATTGTTGTGCCCAATTGAAACACTTACATGGAACTCCCCGATGAACTGGGCCAGTATAAACTCGTGCCTCTCACTGCTGGAGGGGGAAGACAGCACATCAGGGACTATCCTGTGAACTGAGGTCTTCTTTTGCTCTGCTGTTCCTTCCAAGTGACAGTCAAAGCCCACATTACCTGGCAGCTGAAACCGCCTGTCCTGGGGCCCAAATGGTCCCATAGTCTCGTCGGGCCACACTGTCCTAGGTCCTAAACAAGAGAGAAACTTGCTCAAAGACTTTGTAAAAATCACACAGCAAAAGCAAACAGCCAGAGAATCAGATCACCAAGGATTGTGGATTTATTTCTGTACTGTGCAATGACAAATCGTCCGTTTGGCACCGATTGCTCAGATTTAAAATAAAATAAAAGCTTTTAGTTTAGTATTTTTACAACCCCAGAGTTCATTAAAATGTAATTTCCCATCATCTGTATCATTTCACCCAAAGCTTTAGTATTATATCAACTTAGTGATAGCTCGACACACTCACACGAAACATCAGCAGTATAGCATTAGTACACAGTGAATAAGACAACGTAGTTGTAAGCTAGTTTCAGTGGTACAAACACACACACACACACAGATACACAGTCTGTGTGTTTGTGTGTCAGGCAGACTGCTGCTGATGGGAAAATACATCTTCAGAAGGTCTGGGTTGAAAAATACCAAACTATATCTTAAAAAAGGTTTGGGGGCTGTCATTTGCCTTTGCAAAATGTCAAACTAAACCTACCTTGTGAAGCTCTTTTACATCAAGTGTGATGAAATGATTAGTAAGGAGTTATCTGACTTTTAGAAGGAGAAAAGAGCTTTCGAGAGAGCACCGGCATGGGTGTTGAGAGCATTACCTATTTCAGGTGGGGTGACGGCTACATGGGGCTCATCAGACCCAGAGGACCCTGCAGTGGAGAAGGCTTTGGCTCCAGCGATGCGACGCACCAGAACATGAAGCCCCGGCAGGTAGGCTACCAGCCTCGCTCTTTTACAGAGCACCTGAGAGCACAAGCAGAGTAAACATTAGGTGGCGCTGTACAGTGGGCTCAAACTTTACATCATTTGACTTCTGCCTTTCTGCCATCCACACACACTGCCCAGTCTCTGTAGAGATCACGTTCAACTAAAGCCGTGCGTTGAGCGAACTCAACTGAAAACGACAGACCAGAACAGCACTTTGCCTAATGCAAAAGCAGCCAAATGTTGAGTAAACCAGGAGAGTTCATAACAATTACCATAGCCAAATGGAGAAGCTTTTTGAAGGACATACAAACTAAGCACAAATATAATCAATCAAAGCACAACATTTTCCCTGTCTGGAACTGTTTTTTTCGACATTCATCACTTGTTAAGAATGATGGGACCCCGTGTGTACGTCGTTCTTCAGCACATAGTTTCTAATATTACACTGCATTCACACATGCTGTTTTTCTCGTTCCATCAAGAACCCCCCCCCCTCTCTCTCTCTCTCTCTCTCTCTCACACACACACACACACACACAATCTCACTATTGACTTACACCGGCCATCCTCTTGGGCTTCTCCTGTCTTTGATCCACTTGTGGGTCTGTAAGAGGAGATGATGCAAGAAGGTTTGAATCATATCTACCCCACGTTGTATTTAACGATAAGGAAAACTCAAAGGAAACAATACCAAACAAAATTCGCGCTATTGATCAAAAGCAACAGCTTGCTAAATTCGATGTTTGTTATCTTATTGTGTTTATGTAAGCTTTCTAAAGTGGGTTAGCTGTTAGCATTTAGCAAGCTACAAATAGCTATGGTCAACCGTATCCGCTAGCCAATTCCAAAGTGTGGTCTAGTAATGTTCACGTGCAGTGTAAAACCATCAAAACGTTGAGACAATTAGTCTTTACAGTGTGCTCTACATGGAATTATATACTTTATAGCAATTCACGATTACAACTACATTATTTTTGATTGACCTAGGTAGCCTGAAAATAACTACTTCACCTTGTCGACTGCACATGCGTTCTTTTCGATGGCGGCTTTGAAGGGACAATCAATTGCTGTTGAATTGCGTTTGTGATAGAAAAATATAAATGACTGATTCGTAATAAAGCCCAGTTGTCGTTTTGCGATAACAACTTTGATAAAGTTGTACATGCATGGCTTTAACTTTGCTAACGGGGCAAAATAGTTTTAGAATCGAAAATAAACCTTAAAATAAATTCCTTTGACTACCACAAGATGGCATAATATAACCACATTTAAATAGCGTTAGCTGCATTCAAATTACTCCACGAAGGCACGTTTTCCCTCAAACGTGACGTAATTAGCAGGTTTCAGTTATGATTTTATATTGTATCTGACAGACAGTGACAGTGACAGATAACAACTGCTCCTATTATTAACTCACAGAGCCGGTAAACAAAGATTCAACAACAGGGCCCAAATAAGTTGGCTATTGTCTATGGGTAACGCTCCCTAACCCGGGTCCATCCAAGATACAAACATCAACACACCCCCGCCCCCGCCCCTATATTTTTGACATAATTGTTTTGTCTGTTGCTGCCACAGCTAATAAGAGACGTACTTAGATTCCTTTCAAAAGTTTTGAGTTCCCAATGCTGGTTATTATTTAATGTAAATGTGAAAGGTTTAAAAAAGGATACTTAGGACTCTGAGTCCAATCGAGCTCTGTAACATTTGATTGTATGAGGAACTTTTTTTAAATAATTCAATGCACCAGACAGTTCTGGGTCCACCTGTTGAATGACTCATGAAGGGTAAGAGCTTCACAAAAGATGACGTCATTTGTAATAACGTGAAAATTAAGCATCAAGCGGGGACTAAAAGAGTAGGCCTACTTTGACCTGAAGTGATAATAGATCTTTTCTTGTGTTTTTCATGTGTTTGATGATGCACTTATTTAGATAACACAACGACAACTCATTGTGGAATCTGTGAACATAATTGTTGGCTAGTGGAAATGGCTCATGGGAAAAAGATGTACAGTGCATGTGTAGCAAAAGGACTTCTTTATAATTACACAAACAAACTACAGTATAGTACACAAACAAACCAATCACAGCACGTGGGCCTTAACTAATACACAACGTGTAGACTCGCATGTATTGGAATCAATCTCGTGCCACAGACAGATTCATATAGACACACAGAGGCACACTCACACACTCCGGAAGAATTCTGGGCTACACACATTGTACAATTTTATTGGTCTTTAGTGTAATCATTAAATCATGGCCTACATCAGAGGGATGCTTTAATTTTTAATGGATCTCAGTGGAGCGCTAAAGATTTGAAATGTTTGTAAATTGTCATGGAGCTGTGAAACCTAGCGCCCAAGCAGGGCTACTCTAGGCTACAATCTGTTGCTCAACAAGCACACTTCCAAAATGCATGTACGGTGTCTAATAAGTTAGTGCAGCCACCGTGCATTTAACACAAAGCATATGACCACAGTGCAATATGTAGCCATTGTCCAGCAATGAAAAATAATTCCACTATGCAAATCATAAAACGGAATGTTGCTAATGGCAAAGCTAAATTAAAGATTTAGTGCAGTATGTAAGAGTGTGTGAGGGTCTTTTTAAACCAGTCAGACATTATGAAGACTTTGGATTCTGATTTATTGCGTCTGACGCAATAGCTCTAGCTTCATTAATCATGCCTCAGTTTATAACACAAGTTATATTATTTTCAGTGTTAGCCTTGTTTTATCTGAGCTTTACACAAAGAAAATGTGTCATTCTGTATTCGTTAAGATTTGGCTTTTTTAATACACAAATTTCACTTGTTTTTATCCTATTCCTTATTTATGAAAAACAGCAGTGCTGGCGTGTAAATAAGTCAGGACTAAATCAATGTTTGAGGATTAAGAATTTTAATTACACAATAAAAAAATAAAAAAATCCTTAAGGTGTGTGTGTCTGCGTGTGTGTGGGTGTGTCGGTGTGTGGGTGTGTGTTCGAATCACAATCATCAAATGTCTGGGACTGACTGCTGCCAGAGCATCAAAGAATATAAAAAACTGACGCAGGTTGGTGAGAAAACATGTGCCATTAAAGATGAAAATGTGACATTTATGCTTGTCCAGTTGGTCAATGTGTAATAAAACTGAGGGGATGCAACAAGGAGAGGGGGGGGGTAAGAAATAAATAAAAATGAGGTAAACAAAATCCTTTTTCAAAAGCATAGTCAGAGTAACTACAGTATCCTCAGAAACCTATCATCACAGTCATACAGTATAACTTCTGCTAGTGTCCACAGTATTATTTAGGCTACGTGATGGGTACAGTGAATAAGTGAGAGGAAATTACATATGCAACACATTCAAGTTCTCTGTGGTTTATAGTGTCTCAGGATTATCACCCATCAGTTAAAGGTCCTCTGTCATAAAATGAAATCGTTTCTGGTTGTGTGGGCAGTGAAAGGGCTGGATTTTGAAATCTGTCATCATTGTCTAACATCATTGTGGGAGTGTGGGCGTGGTTAGCTTTGTCTGGGCGTGGGAGGGAATGTTTGGAAGTGTGGTTCACGGGACTTGGGGATTGGGAACAGGTGTGGGCAAATGTTAATCACCTGTCTCCCTTTCAAGCAGTATGAGAAACCCAGCTCAGGAGAGACGCCTGGGAGCTGGAAGGCTGCCTTAACGAGGACCCAGGAAACCGTTTCAAATCCTGTACAACTAGTACTAGCCAGGCAGTGTGAAGTCCTGTTTTCTTGTTGTATACTCACCGACTGCGTGACGAACATTATCTGTGGAATAAATCCGTGTGGAGCACGTGTAAACCCGGGTTCTTCTGTGTGGACAGTGCTTGTGTACCACGATCATTTAGCCAAAATTCCTCTCTGAAAAAAACAATTGTTAAAAACAGGTAAATCAGATTAGGATCCAACCCCATTTCTGGATTGTAACCCATCGTCTCTGACCTATCCTTCCTCCCCTTCACGCAGCCAATCAGGTTAGGGCATGTTTATAAAAAGTCACAGACGCACACATGCTATAATACACACATAGCATCAGGCACATTTTCAGAGCTGCATCTGGCAATTTTATGGGATTACTGGATCAATAGCCTGTGTCTGGATTTGATTCCTGACTTAATTAACTCTCAAGATAGGATAGCCTGAATCAAAGCTAATCGCTGATCCGCGCCCTCATGATGCACAACAGACAACAGCACAACAGTTGATCCTCGATCACAGGGAAGGACAAAATGCCAAATCAAATCAAAAGGTAGTATTGCATTGACATTTACATGGGCACTCATAATCCACTATATTTGGTCAAATATTCCAGAACTGGTCATATTCCAGAAAATATCACGTGGGACATAATTATAGATGATTCTATTTTGAGGAGCATGTACTCATGTTATTGCCTATCTATGTAATACTGTATATGTATTCTGAAATAACTGCAGTAATGTGTGTTTTTTATATCAGAGATATCAGTCTGTATCAGTGTACCATATTGGCTTGCAGTTGGATATCCAATTTAAGTGAATTAATTCAAATTTCTTAAGAAAATATACAGTAGAAACAATTTGGAGTAATTACAGTCGCAACTAAAAGAAGACTTTCCTTTTGGTTTACAGTAAGTCACACTCAATAATGAAATTAAAACCGAAAAAAACTAACTTCTAAATCTCCTATTCGGCATGCTACAGCACAGATCTTGGACGTTATTTGTGACATGTTACACAATTTAGAGCACAAAGTGGAAATTTGCCACTGGAATGTCTGCATAGCTTTGCAACAAGAATGCTCCTTACATAAACTGACCATAATTAAATCATAATTTTGGCGAGCATGAGAAAAGTAAATAGAAAAAATAATCAAAATACAAATTCAGGGAAAGTTTAATTCACTGTAAGGTCATTTTTTTCTTCTCTCAAGAAAAATTATAAATTTATAATATAGATGTACTAGATTTCTTACACAATATTTGTGTGGATGTCGGTGTACAGCACACATTCCTAAATATGTCTCTTTCTCTCTACCGGATTTAAATTGGGTGGTGCAGAGCTATGCTGGAAATTTGCTGACATCAGCAAACTGCCGACTGAAAGGAACCAAGAAGGTGGGGCCAGGGACATATTAATCTTTTGGATCTGCAGCATAGCTCTGCATAAAGTACAGCTTTGGAATAGGCCTAATCAGTCAAATGAACTGAAAACAAACGGTTTGGGTTCACAGGCCCTTTAAATTCTTTTAAAAAACTATTTAAGAAAAGCAATGAAAAAATACTGTCAGCACACAGCAAGACAGATGAAAGCATTGGCTTTAACCTGGGGACAGTTTTTAAAGCTACACTCCATGACTGTGCGATACTGCTGCTCACTGTTGATGTTTGAAACACAACTGTCCACAAACGTGTGAGCGGCTCAAGGGGGAGGGGTGGAGAAGAGTGCCAGTCACTCAGCACTCTGGTGTAGGAGGGGAATGTGCGGTCTGAGGTTCAAACCAAAATGGGGTCATACAACTTTTACAGACCTTTTGTTTTGAGTTTATTACACAGCTTACACATTTATGTATTATTAGTTATTATGGAAATGTGCATAGTGAAAAAAATCTGTTAAAATAGGACGTGTCAGCTGTCCTGCTCTAACAGGTGGAACAAAACTGCCACAGGCGAGACTAATCACGCAGTATGTGTACACACTCAGCACTGAGAACAAGTCTAATCCACCACTTTAACACCCGTGTGGACAGGGGCTTCAACAAATTAACATTTTCCCTGGGTTTACAGTCTAGACAGCGAGAAAGTTGACCCATCTTCAGTAGCACTTCTGGGTCAGTTCGGGATGGTCCTACAATGCTATGTTCCAGAACTTGTGTAGTTCACGTGTAGTTTCAGATAGTTCCTGTGTCGGCTGTCCATTCGCGTCCATTGTCCACATCTCCTCGGGGCTGTACAGTATAGCTTCACTCAACTCTCAGCTCCTATCCATATGCTGGGGCCTCCGGCAACAATGTGCGACCCGCAGGCTTTCTCATCTACTAACCCATCTGTTCCCCCTGTGTCTCTGTTCCTGTCGGCCTTCCAGCTGGTCCACATAGACTTCACTCTCAGGCAAGCTTAGGTCTCCTCTGCTTGAGCTGCTGGATGCTAACCGTTGTGCTAATTCCCACTCGTTTCAACAATGAACAAGTGTAAAACTTTAATACACTGCAGCTGTTGTCCCTCGTTTTCATTCACTGTGGCCATGAAATGTAGGGTTTTTCTTTTGAGAACATTTTTGCTCCAACTTCTTCACTCTTAAAGGGGCAGGTGTGTTAGCCAGAGGGGTTAAATCAGAGTAAAGATGGTGACTGATAGAATTATAGAACCATTTGTGTGTCTTGGATTCGTACCCAAACAGAATGGTAGTGCGGCTTTTGCTAAAAGCAATTTATCTCAGCTTTTCATGGCAGACCAAACACAAATTCTCTTCAGGCATTATGCATGAAATAATCATAAATAAACATTTTAAAATACTTATTTTACCTTTCTAGCCCTCTCATTTGATTGAAATGAACAGAATTGTATCTGAATGTTTACTCTGTTAATCTTCACCATAAAATAAAATGAATCCCAGACAATATGTGAACAAAAGAACATACCTTCACAGCGGAATGCATTCATCTCTGGATTATTTTGTGTCCCACGCCTGGTTTTGTCTAGGAAGGATTCCACAAAAACAAAACTCAATTCAGATTAAACAGTGAGTCAAGCTGCACATGTGTGGGATGAGTAGGAACAAACTATTCAGATCCCCTACCCACAATCCCTATGGAATGCTTTCAACATCTTGCTAAGTACATGCCCTGAACTGTGTCTGTTCTATGGACAAAAGGTGGTCTGACATGATATTAAGAATGTAATGTACCTAATGTGTAAACACAGGTTTGCAATAAACAGAACAGTTGAAGACTTTTGGTTTAAATTTGGTTATGAATTAACATAGAATGAATTTATGTTGAAGGAAACACTGTGCTAATGCACAGCTCTCGCACACATAGAAGAGGTTATAGGCTCAGCAAAAAGCATAAATTCCCCTTTCATTCAAAAAATCTTAACCATTGCATAATTTTCTGGGCTAAAGCATCTGGTTACAGTTTTAAGTCCAGACGAGTTTATCCTTGCTCTTTTCCCACATGACAACAGCAAAAAAAAAAACACAGAATGGTATTTGGCCCACTAAACACTTTGAGACTCCACCACACCCCAAAGGAAACGTGGCCAGTATAAATTAGTGAGGACGTTTCCCAACATATGTTAAGTACATAAGTCAACGGGACACACCTGTGAATACATGTGCTTTGTGGAATATAGCAGTACGTAATACATAACACAAGTGACATGTCTACTTTATAAGACACTGTCATAGTCTAAAGACTGACCGAGTGAAGCCTGAGCCCTTATGGCAACCTTTGAATTCCATTGGAGCTGTGCACTTCAAGTCAATCAATGGTGAAAAATCGGTCAATGGCAGCTTACGCTAACGTAGCCAAAAGGCCTCTTAATGACAACAGCCACAACACTGAGAGCAACAGGGGCACAGTAGTGGTGCTGGAAGACTTCACTGCATGAGCGACTAGTCCTGACCTAAGGGCAAGGGTCCCAATGCTCTTTTGTCAACACTCAGACAAAGGCCCCCCGCATCCCTCCCTGTGCATTTGGTGTAGGACCTGCTGGCTAGGGCTTGTACATGCTCTCCAGTGAGTGCCCTCCCCAAAGCTAACAGGTCACTTTCAGGCAGGGACTGTCACTTTCAATTATAACCAGCTGGTGAGCTCTGGGGTTTTCTAACCCAGTTGTCAGCACTACTTGTGGAAGAACCGCAAGGAGGTTTTAATCAAGCGACGATTGTCTGTGTGTGATGTGTGAAACACTGGATTTACATTTAAAAAAATATCTTTTAGGACTTTTTAGGCCAGATACACGGGCCCAAGGGAAACAAGTAATGTCCTGCGATCGCCTTGCTCTAATTTTTAGCTTTTTTCATGTTGCCATTAGCCATTTTAAGGAACTCGCCTTAATATGGATTAGGGAGCATGGCTGCAATAACTGCTAGATAGGGCGGTACCAGTAAAGTGGATTGGTATATACGCACAAACACACACACACACATTCAGCATTACACGGTTTCTTATTCCGGCAAACTAACTTATTAATTACCATGCATAAAACATTAAAACATAGAGGATTCAGTGAATCTCTAGCACTTGAATGAAAAAGGAAATTTTAAGCACTGAGTCAGCTTATTGAAACATTCTGTACGAATAAATGGGTCAAGACCAAGTAAAAGACTTAAATTAGAAAATGAAGCATGTACTGCATACACTGTCTAATTTTCCTCAATATCTGCATGTGTAACATTGTTTTCCCCTGAATAGAGACTGGCATAAATCAGTTGTCATTTTCAGAATGTCCTTTACATTCAACAGTCTGAAGGAAATCACAGCTAGGGTGGAAAGGTTGTCCCAAGGAATCACTCAAATATTCATAATGCTCACTATATTTCCCCATGTTCCCAGAGAAGACAGTCAGTGGCCTGAGGTTTTGCTGTCAGAGTTGCTGGATTCATCTCAGAGGCCAAAGTCACATTCAGTTATACAATTTAAAGCATGCTCACTCTACTTCTGAAAGCCTCTGACTATGCGCGCGTGATAACACCACAAGATTCTTCTAGGCAGAAAAGTTCTGCAATAAAATGACCTCTATCACCTCTATGACTTTGCATATCAGTCTGGGATCTCCCTATTGAAAACCGCCATCTGGGTAGAGAAAAACTGATCAGCATCCAGGTGGGTAGTTCAGTTGGTGGGGATTTTCTAGATTGATAGGCAGAGTGGGACAAATCGTGCTTACAAAATTAGGATGGTCTTACCAGGCAAGAGTGCCCTTTGAAACTCAACCTAATTATACAGATTTAATTAAAAAAGAAGAATTGAATCAAGCAGATAACCTGTCTGGCTGCATCTTTGTTAAAGTGATTTGCATTACAAAAGCTTTAGTGCACAAACCAGCAAGGGCAGGCAAGGGGTGTGTGTGTCTGTTTGTATAGACTGCATCTGCGTATTAGCCCCTAATGTTCCCATCCAACTTGGATAAAACTTTCCATCAGATTTAAGCCCTTTGAAAGGCCACATGCCTCGCTCAGTTTGACCTGGAGTTATGACATTGGGGACATAGGTCCCTCTTCTCACAAGGAACACATTTGTGGACTGAGTTATGTAAAATAGATATCAAATACAAGTCGGGTAGAATCAAACAGTCTGACCCCAAGTTATGAACTTTGTCTCAAATTCCCAGGGGTATGAGTCTAGGTAAGCTTTAAATCTCAAACACAACAAATGAATAACTGGCATAAAAAATACCAAAATACCTGTTGCACAAATAAAGTAAATCTTTATAATCCTCTAGTCAAATAAATCAAATTAAACAAATGTATGGCACTCCACAATTAGCAACTATGTTTGGCATGCTAACACATGTCTCCAGCTTTCTTTTTGTTTTTTTCTGGGTCCCCTACCTTTTTTCCCCCTCAATAGCACAAACACTATACATGCTAATATTATTTCTGCCACAGGCTATTTGAATACTAATAAAAGATGCTCCCATCCTCTTCCTTTAGACAGCAGCATTGTTTATACTTTAATTAAGGAATGCATACAAGAACAGCATACATTTTAGAGGAGGCAGCCTGCACGTATGAGCCTCCCCTTCCTTCCTTTTCTTCCTTGACTACTTCCTAACCGTGACCTCGGACGACAGGCTGAATTACGGACGGTCACATAGGGGGCATAACGTAGACATAATTCATTAAACTTAGAGTTAAAGATTAACCTCACGTGTTCCCTTCCTAATGCACATGAGTTCGGAATGTGAAACACTGATTGAAATGAGGAGTCTGCTTAGCTTCGATACGCATAGTTTAACCTCAAGCCTCTAGCTTGGCATTTTCTGAACACTCAGGATGGGAATCCTGTGAAGTGGTTTAAAATTAGCCAGGTCCGGTTCCGTTGGGGGGGGGGGGGGGGGGGGGGGGGGGGCGGGGGGGGGGGGGGGGGGGGTGGGGGGGGGGGGGGGGGGGGGGGG
>JAOEHI010051048.1:0-16155 GCA_025447815.1 Percopsis transmontana | reverse complement strand
GCCATGACACTCGTGCCCTACCCGACGCCCTTCCGCTCTGCAAATAAAAGTGGTATTGGAAAGTACATTGGCCTTACGGGGATGAAACGAGCACGCAAAATTCTCAGTAAAATTACATGACTTTGTACATTCCAACAGAATATTTGAATGCCAGTGTAAGCTAATAGCTAACAGTCAGATGAAACACACACAAAGCGAGTTAGTTTCAGAGTGTTTGAATGCTGTTTAATGCATGTGCTTGTGTGCAAATGCCCGAGAGGCTGTTTCTCCCTGTAAAGTGATTTAGCTCCTGCAAGGTGCTTAGAGAGACGTCAACTCTCAACAAGGTATGTAATTGCTTTATGGTGTGTGTTCCGCTTTATGGCCTTGATAGTGCTTTCCACGTTCACATGATCCTGGTCTTTTATTTTCAGATATGACAGCTGCCGGAGGGAAAAGGACTGACGTGGACTAGACTGTCTTCATCCTGGAACAAAGCAAAGCTATTTACAGATCAGAGCAGGGCTCGCAGGCATATGCAGGTTAACAACTTCATTAGCATGTGTGAAATAAGTTCATGATGCAAGGTTTTGAATTGAGATTCACTTATATTTTTCACTTTAAAGGGAAAGTTTGGAAATTCTAATATGCACAGCGTACCTAAAGCAAACACAGCGCCAAAGCTATCCAGTCAAATTCAAGTTGTTATTTTATGAAAAGCTATTGCTAAATCATTTGCTTCTTTCAGAGATAATTTCTTCTGTGTAGCCCTCCACCACACAGAGTAAAATGATGCTAGCAAAAAGGAAACTTTTTTCATTACCTTGACTTTAAAATTACAGTGATTATCTTCCAGAATTATTCTAGCTGATGTGACTTCCCTTGAGAGGTATTGTTAACATTTTAAGGGAAATGTGCGTCTCAACAATTCTGCCCTCCAACTCCACAAAGCCCATGAAAGAGCTCATGGGGTCGGCCCTTAAAAGACACCCATGGAATATTACCAGACCGTAAAATATACACCTATTCATTTTGTTTAATCCCAGAGTGCATGTGATGGCGAACCACAACTCCCAGACAGGAAGCGGTTGTCATCTCTAATGCCGCCGCAGCTGCACCTCGGCTTGCAAGAGTATTGTGAGTTGTAAATATTTCCAGTCTTGGCTCAGGTTTTGTTTTTTGTTTAATAGTGGCACTGAACCAAAGGGAAAATTATCATGTTTTCTGATTTATTGTTAGCATATCTGCAGATAATCATCTTCAAAGTTCATGTTTTTAGTTTTATGTAACTTCCAGAATACATTCTTCCTATGATTAATTACTCTGATGTAAATAGGCACATCATGCAGTATGTTCTATTTAGAAACAAATAATTTCACAAGTTTGCTTTGAACCTGACCTGCATGAATACTTAATGTACACATACAAATACACAATGTGAGGGAGATAAAAAGAGAATAATAAATACTAATTCCGAGTAATTTCCCTCGTCTGATTCCTTTTTTTCTTAACGTCCTTATGGGTTCAATCTGTCAGACAAACAGAAAGCAAAAGCTCAACATCTGATTTATACAATGGTGCTAAATTACCAACTTGTAAATTATTTCCTTTCAGTTTGAGGAAATTAAAGGAAATGATGTGCAAATAAAATCTTTTCATTCGTTTTCAGTGAAAGATGAAAACAAACAGAACTTGGTAATGGACCTTTGGACCTCACTGTATTTCATACCATTTCACATCTGATGGATTAACTGTTTTCAAAAAGTGTTTTTTTCATTTGCAGCAGTTATTTTTACAAAACTAACTTAAAAAATGTTTGGCAGTGAAATGGCAACAGGCAACTCCGTGTACAAAACAAATGTTTGTGGTTTCACACATACACACCTACTCTGTCGCACTTCTTTTCTGTGACAGTCACATGAGGCAGTCAGATGTTTTGGTTGAACCTATACCTTACAATATTGTATCCTGTGGAAACACAGTCACATCTTAGTTTGGGGTAAAACGTACTACAGGCGTTGTGTTTACACAGTGTGACAAGCCTCAGCACAGCGGGTCGCCAAGAGACATAGCACACGGATTTGGAGCTGAGAAAATAATCATCTGGGTCAATGGATCATTTTGACAGTGCTTGACAGTTTTAGGTCTTCTCTGATGAAATATATCGACAGGCATGACACATAGGTGTTTACAGTTATATGTTTGATATTTTGTTCAACACAACCGTTACACAAATATAATCCGGAAAGCAAGATGATTCAAACGTCTGTTGTTGTAGACAGAGACTAGCTGAAAGTGAGGTGAACACTAAATATGAAACATTCTGAACTAGTCCAATGTTCACACAAATATGCTCACAAATACAGATTATTAATGTGACGGCATTAGGACTGACACAAGCAGATGTTTAGGCCCACTCTTCACATAATCCTAATGTGTATTTTAGGGTGCAAGGGTACTATTAAGAACTTTCTACTATTTCTACAACACTATACTGTCTCCATGTTTTTGTGATGCATCTATATAAGACTATTGGCTGTAAAATTGGCCATGACCAAGATCGGACTTCATTGGAATTTACAGAGCCATTTTACAGTGTAATTTCAGCTTGATTGGCCTTATAAATCTCCATTCAAAAGGACAAGAATAAAAAATAAATGTAGCCCCTGGTTTACCTCTGAACCATCAACTCTGATTCATTCAAGAAAGCTTGGGCTATGTTAACCTAGACAGTGTGAAGATCCCTTCCCGTTGGCTTACTTTCAGACAGCTAAGAAACAAAAGTACATTTTCAGTCAGAATACTATTTGAAGGCCTATCTAAATCTATCTAAATTCTGGAAGGTAAAATTTTTTACAAAAAACAAAAAAACAACAACAACAAAAACACAGAAGGTTGCTTTCTGCCCGCTAATGTAAATTCCAGAATGAATGTGTTACTGTAACAGTGCAAAAGGAAATATTCACAGCTTTCAGTGATCATTTTACTTGGAACATGGCAATCTTTTTAATAATGAATACATGGAATCTGTGAACACTGAAAGTGTAATATTTAACAAGGATATTTCTGTAGAGCCTCCCTCCCCACATTAATAATAAGGATGTGTCTATGTTCCCCTTTGGGCCTCTATGAAAGACGATAGAGAAGGGCTAAAGCACTAGTGGCAGTGACCCCCAGAAAGCTACTGGTGAGGACACTTTAAGACACTTTTTATAGCACATATATTTAAACCTTAGAATTTTATCTGGCAAGTGATAACTGCTCAGGGGGGGTAGTTTCATCCCCTTTTCAAAATTCTCTGGTCTACTAACTGAATAAACACTGTAAGTCTTCTGTGTTAAGGCCTATAGTAATCTGTCTTCAGGGCGGGACATGGCATTATCTCAGCCATTACCCTAATCGTAAATGATATTGTGTCTGTTGTGGACAATAAAAAGCACTTTTCTTTTCTTTTTGTTGATATGTCAAACGCTTCCGATACGCTTGATCATTCCCTGCTTTTACATAAACTACAAAGCGTAGGATTTCGCTAATGCCTACAGATGGTTCAACAATTACCTTTCTGAAAGACAACAGTGCACAGAAAAGAGGTTGCTAAGTCTGGTATGTACTGTATACAGTAAGGACAGGTGCAAGCTTAAATTCTGGGACGTGTTCTTTTCTTTATATACATAAATTATATTGTTCCGTCCTTTTTGAGCAGGTGACACTATTTTATATTGATTCTATACAGTTGGCTCCTGAAAATAAATATATATGCTTTTCTCCTTAAATTGTAATATCAGCTCCACATTAGCAATACTTGGCCATCTGGATTGATGATAAATTCACATGACTAAAGAATATTTATGTACGCTGCCCCTTCGGCTTGGAATGCTTTGCGAAGTAGCTTGAAAATGCCAAAACTTGTCTCACTAATTTGAAGGCATTTTTGAAAACTGTTGATTTTCTCTCCTGTTGATGTTTATAACCTGAGCTTTTCAGGATAGTGATTTTTCTCTTTTATAATTGAAATGTTTTTTTCGTTCTTACTATTTTGTTATAGTTGATTTATGTTATCTGTCTGTAATTGTGATTTAATGACTTGCTGCTGCCTATTGTGGCCAGGACACACTCTTGAGATTTTTAATCTCAAGAGGCTTTCCTGGTTAAATAAAGGTTTAAAGACATTTTTAAGTTCATATTGACAATCTATTAAGAAGTTGGTGGTGAAAGTCATTTTTGTTTTTTTGTTTTTAAATAAAAATTGTTTCCCAATAGTTAACAGAGCTAGGAGCCTAGCTTTTTCTTTTTCATACTGGATTATGGGGATGTAATTTCCCAACATACATCAGATACCACACTCAAACCTTTAGATTACGTATAGCATGCCGTCCTTAGAGTTACTACTGGTGACAGTTATATCCATCATTGTACCCTATATGAAAAAGTTGGCTGGCCCTCTCTCTCATGTAAGACGAGACCAACATTGGTATTTATATGTTTATTTAACAAAGGACTCAGTAACAAATTACTACCAAATATCTTATTGCAACTGAGGTGGAATTTAGGAGCTTATCAAACCCTGGGTCAAGCTTGCATGCTACTTGGATAAATTCTGAACTTGGTGAGACTGCTTTCAGATTCTACACCCCTAATTCCTACACACAGTTTAAAAACACATTTCAATTGGGTGTTAGACTGAACCAATCACATTTCCTTCTGCCCTCAGAAGATGTTTGAGTAGGTAAAACTGATACGTGCAGTTTTATGACAGTGGGATTTGAGCATATTAGGTGGTGATTGCAGAAATTTCTGAATATAATTGCTTTTGATGCTTAACCAAGCATAGATGGTCTACGAGGGAACAGAGAAAACCACATCAGAGGGAAACCAATATTGAGTTTTAGTGAAACTGGAGGACTTCAAAGTCAAATTCAAAATTTAATCCAGAGTCATTAATCATATCATGCTGCCATTGTGTCTTAAATATTCACCCTGCAATGTTCAAATCAATGTGTTTGTAATGCCTTTGTGTCCGCACGTATTGATTTGGCTCTGTTTTCTTGCTTGGGCATATTATTGACTGCAGGTGCTCCAGTAAAACACATATCCTAAAATAAAACCTTTACATTCCGCTGGTTAACACTTGAAATGTCAGCTTATTTCAGGGATTTAGAAGGCAAACAACTGTCTTTTCCCAAATGCTGACAGTGCCCAAACCATAGCAAAATATTATGCACACAATTTTACACTCTTTTACCCTGAGCCGTCTATACGACATAATGCCAGCTTTTGCCTGGCTGCCTCAGTGTAATCTATATGCAAATACATGCAGACAGTGCTGCCAGGATTTAACATACAGTACAAATGTTATCACTCTGATGTGACTCCAAAGCAAATTGATCATGTGAGTGTACTTTATTTGGCATTTCATCCCTAAGCGTGCCTACAGTTCTGTTTAAATGATAGCGTTGCGCTTGCAGAATGTTATCAAGTGACTTTATGGGTGAGACAAAGGTCGCTAGTCTGGAACCACATGAAACCAGGCATCGAATGATGTCCGCTTCAAAAGCTCACTGTGTTAGCAATAGCATGCTAGACAACGCGCACACAACAACAACAATCCACTGCAGCTCAGGGTAGGCCTTTTTGATAATATCATATTTGCTGTTTCCAGTTGTTTTGGATACAAACACAGCTGACAATAACGCATAACTTCTCTGAATGTCTACTTGGTTATTGTTTAACTGTGTAGCGCTCATAAGTGCTAATATTATCTCTGTAACAAATAATTTCCGTACACTGTTCATCCAGCACTCTGCCTAGCTGCAGTACATGAAGCAGCCTGCTGCTTACAGTATGTGGACCTTATCTTCAACATGGTGGGGTGAAGATCAGGTCTAGGTGTCCTGCCATTAACGGTGTTTGCCGTCCTCTCCCCCGAGCTCAAAACACGCACGCACACACACACACACGTGCACCAAAGAAAGGAAGAAAGAGCTCTCAAACCTATATTTGGAAGCAGGCTAGGTGAAGTGTACACTGCTCTAGATTTATGTGTGTGTGTGTGTGTGTGTGCATGTGGGGGCGTGTGGCATGCGCACGCCTGGACACCCTCAGGGTTGCCGCAGCCTTTCACAAACCAGTAGAGGGCATAGGGGAGGGACAGAGGGGAGGCACAGAGGGGAGGCACAAGGAGAAAGCGAGAGACAGGGAGGGAGGTGTGGAGCGGAATAGGGAATAAGGGTCGTCTGGGTGAGGTCGCCTGCTTTAAGGCCCAGGGTCTACCGCAAGCTGGAAACTCGAGGATGAAAAAAAGACCAGCAGCTGATTGCCTGAGCATGCATTCCTCCTTGCTGCATAGCCAGGGTCAACAGCAGAGCTGGTCTGAATTCCAATTGAAAGATTTCATAGAGGACTGCATAGGTAGCGGGCTTCGCTTCGTTGTGTGTTTGTTTGTATTAAAGGAGGAATCTGCTGATGGTTGTTTATTGTCTGTCTGCATGGAGCAGACACACAGCACAGTGGCATAGCAAATTGGCTCAGCTGTCTGCTCCAAGTGCTAGGTGGCAAAAGGACAAAAACATTGTCAGTCAAATTAAATCAATAAATCTAGTTTTCAAAGTCAAAATGACTCAAAAGTAATACACACACACACACACGATTTACACCAACAAAACTACAGATTTACTACAATTTAAAATGGTCAAATATGTCTAATTATGCCTAATTTTTCTTAAGAATAAGAGCCCTTTACACTAGTTTACCCATTTACATTCAGTATTTAGGGTAACAACACAAGTGTAATTCTGGTCATGTTTTTCTTCTATTCTCTTCTATTATGATGTGCTTTGATGTTGTCTTCTTTGGATGTATGCATTGATGTTATCTACCTTACATATGTATAGATAAATAATTATAATATTTAATGCATGTGGGACAGCAAGTATGTCCCACATGCATGAATAATTAAAGAGTGCAAGGAGGAAATATTTGACGTTAATCAATAAACGTCCCTATTATGGCTGAGAATCCCCACACAACGCATAAGAACACAAATACACACAGTACATATATATTAGGACTATCTACAGACACACTGGAAGACAAACCGACTTTAATGGTTACATTTTCATATGAAGATGGATATGTCATGAAATAAACAGCTGCAGTCTCATATATGAGACTTTGTTAAACATCAGTGTTACATAGGCCTCCATGTGCAGCTCAAAAGAACATGCTTTTTCCCCCTTGGTTTCATTTTTAATAGATTTTTTTTCATAGCAGAAAGTTGTAAAGAGCTAATTGGATTGTGTGTCTATTTTGTATGTATTTCGTAATCAACATTTATATCTGAACTTATAGTAAAAGGTTGCAGTACTGTTATAATGATTATCAGCACTCATGGAAGGTCTCTTGTCTAATCAAATCACTGGACCAGAACTAATCTACGTATAAACAGTAAACATGTATTTTACAAATATGTACAACGCAATCAAAAGAGAGATAGCAACTCTTCTTGAAGCATGAAAATGTGTCATAAAACAGATAATCTTAAAAGGACTTTTGTTGCAGTCTGATCTCCTCCATACAGTAGGTGCAGCAATGCAAAATGCACAGCCATTTGTACAAGCTATTGCAGTACTGTATATGAGATATAGGTTCACCTTTTGCATTGATTTAGGGAAAAAATGCTTACTAACTTCAGTCTGACTGAAAGGCAAAACAACTTTAATGGTGACATTTCCAAAAATGTTCTTCACATTCCTGAACTTCTTCATATGGAAACAATGAGGCACATCTGTTGGGTATGTTGTTCCTGGTTTGGCGGTGGTGAGCTGGCTCAGGTTCCTGGGGCCCAATTGTGTTTGTTTGCCAGGGCTGAGGCTGGCTGGATAGGGTAGAGTCCCGCCCGTGAGACGCTTCAGCTATCTGTCAAGGCCTAGACCAGACTGGTCCACCTTAATGGCGGCTTTATGGCTGGGGGCAGGATAGTCTAGTGGTCTAGGTGTCGGACTCATAGCCAGAAGGTTGTGGCTTTAGGCCTCAGAGCTGGCCTACCTGTAAGCCTCCTTGAGCCAGATGCCTAACCCCTATCTGCTCTTTGGATAAAAGCGTATGCTAAATGACCTAATTGTAATTGTTTTAGCGGTCAGTTGACCCATTCCAATCCTAAAGTTAACCCATTGGAATGTGTTAACTCCTGTATAATAATGTATAATTAGCAGTTCCTCCTATGTTTCTACTGCATGTACCGTCGTTCCTCCTTTCATTAAACTTCATAGTCTACTGTATTTAGCAAATTACTGAAATTCCTGATGTATACAAATATATAAAACATAACATGAAGCTGGAGTAGCTATAGCATTAGTAATCATTAGGCTATAATGTAATTACAGTAAGTATTGTGGATCTTCTCTAATCAATAAGCTAGCTCTCACAGTGCAGGCTAGCTTACTTGACAAGGCACAGTAAGTAACGTATGGTGATCAAATAAAATATAGCAAACAGAATATTTTATTGATTTGAAGTTCCTCAGCTCATCTCTAAGAACATCAAACAAAAAACCTTGATGAACTTCACAAGCACGCTTTCCATTCTCCAGGCGTTCAGTAGCCTATATATCTCATTGTCTTCCCATACACGTGTAAATAGAACTTTTTTGCGTGCTCAAATAATGCATTTCTCTCATGCTCAATTAATTTGATGGCACTCTTTACTGTTGGGTTTCTATCACTTATATTGTAGCAACACTTAGAAGGTTATCACTACTATCATTTGAGGTAAAGCACATTAGCCTCTATTCTAGCAAATGTCAAAACTAGATTTGATTTTGAAAACTAGCAAATGGATAGGGGGATTTGTTATTGTATTACCTCATTCGGCCGTACATAGCAACGAAACAGACCTCCGCTCCCTACTCAAATTGCAAAAACCTTTATGGCGCAACCTCATGAATGACAGGGATGTGCTGACAGTGGGAATGAAGCTAGTGGGAAATGTTCATAAGCAATTTCTCTTTCAACAATGTCATTAATTATGTTTTTATGTGGAGTGTGTGTGCTCTTTCTTGATAGTGGTGGCTTTAAATTGAGTGCAGACCTTGTGGGGGCTTCTTTTTTTGACAACATCTTGAAGGATTCATTATCTTCTCTGCACTTTAATAACCACAACTCTCTATCTAACTGAGATTTTTTTCACATTCTATCATTTAATTCTTTTTTTTACCCAGGAACCACCTTGGTAACAGAACCATGGGAACAGGAACCATGGGAACAGGGACAGGAATAAACCCAGGAACCTCCAAACCAGTTGCCCCCTCAGGTTCAGGGACCGGTTTGGGCTCAGGGTCCAGCTCGGAAACAGGCTGGCCGTGAGCAGCACCACTGTCCCGGTGGCAGCTAGATCCAGCACCACTGTTCCTATGGTGACTGAATCGGGAGATGATAGCCCCCCTGGAGTCCCGGCACAGCCGAGAGCCCCACGGCATTCCCCTCCAGAGCAGGATCAGACGGGAGGCTAGTAGGCCAGGGACTCACATGGTGAGGATCAAACTCCCATCTAAAAAATGCAATCTGCTTACCCCCAAAATAGCCCAGACTGTGACAAATATATTGAACAAATGAGGTTTGACCAGGTTTTGAGTAGTTTAGCTCTTATCAGCTAACAAAACTCAACAAACAATAAAATTGACCTGGCGACCTCCAGGAACCACTGTCATCTCATTAGATCCTATAAAGTCAGCCTAGATTGATATCCACCGGTCAGTTCAGCCAGACAGAGACAGATATTTCACTGCCTTGTTGCTTTATGCCCCTGGTGCATTTCTGTCAACAGCATTGTTCAGGGTTTCTCCCCCCTATTGATTTGTCATAGTATTTTCCCCCTCAGTGAGTTGACGAGCTGATTGGGCAACCAGGCGCCCATCACATGGGAGGACAAATGATATTACTATTGATTGTGGAGTCGGTGAAATGCTCAGACAGGTCAAGAGGCTGTACCACACAGGGGAGAGATTTCCTCGACCGAACAAAAGGTATAAAAAAATTACACTATGTTTAAAATGTCTAACTTCAAATGTATTCATTTTCTACATGTATGTGAAATGGTTTCTACTGTATACGTATACGTTACACAGTAACTGACAATACACACTTTCCTTGCTTTCATTTGAAGTGCATATTTTGTCTTTTTTCATATTTTATTGTGTGCATACTTATATTCCATGTAACAAGAGCACTGTATTCCAGATGTGATTTAATGGAAGTGACTGAATCATCACAGAATTGTCTTGTAAACGAGTTAGGATGAATAGACATGTAAAATTGAGACAACCAGCTAAACTAATTCCATCGCTTCTCGGGAATGAAACATGACTATGCGAAAGGTAATTACTGCTTTGGGACGTTCTGCTACTAGAGCCAAATTGTGTAGTTCCTGGACGTGCCCAGAACAATCTCACTTCATTACTTCCTTCATCCAGAAAAGTGAGGCAGTAGATCAACTCAATGAGTTTCTCATTTAAATTAATAAACTGATCCAAAAAAGATGTAATGTGTGCCATTCTGTTTGCCATATCCAACATAACAACAACAGTATAAAAACTAGTGCTGGGCAAAAAGAACAAATACATTATTTTACACCAATAATTCTACAGCACACACAGCCACTAACAACTTTTGATTTTTTTTTCCAGTGTAAATCAAATTGGTTAAAAAAATAACCCTATCAAAATGTAGTCATCAAAGTGAATTAGCATATCGGATTGTTCAAAGCAATTAAGATCTTTTTTATATCGCTAATCTCCCTAAACTTAATTGTGTAGCAACCTACTTTCCATTTAACCAACCTGACCCGACCTGACTTCTCACCTCACCTATTACAACTCCCCTCCATGTCCCGGTGCTATGGAACGCTAGAGAAAGTAGTGCTTGTCCCAAGGCCCAGAGGTCATGGACTTCAGACAGCTCAAAAGAAGAGACAACCTGGAAACCCGAAAACCTCAAAAGGTTTGATACATTCAGAGGTACTAAATTGAAAATATTTAACAATGCCAAAGCAAAATTAAATACCTTGTGTTAAAACTGCAACATGATATGAGGGTTGTGAAAGATTTGAATGAGCCTTGATAGCAACTTCCATTTATGGCCAGCTATGAATCTGATATGGTAATATATCAATTAGTGAAAGAATTAAACCATTTTTGTATACATTTTAATATCATATCAGTATCAAAAGTTCTTAAGAGACAACTCTCCATTATAAGGTAAATTCACTACTTTTGGAATGCAGACTAATTTCTAAATACTGGTATAACATAACATTAAATGGTATTTTTAAGGCTACAATATGTTAAGACCCAGGGCTCTATATTTTAGGCCTGCCCACTAAAAATGTGACCCTTCCCAGCCTGCATTACAAACTGCTGGATAAATTAGGCTACTGCTAATTGCACATAAAGGTATTCTGCAAAACTGGGTAAAAGAGACTCCACCAACTGTACTGTAACATTGTAGTTTAGGGACATTTTTGAATGTCCTTCCCTGACGAAAGACCATCGTCAAAAGCAGCAAAGATTAATTTCACAGAATCTGGGATCCTGTCTTTAACTTTAATTTAGTCTGTTTGACTTTAATTTACTTGCAAAGCTCTTACAAACTCTTCTTAAAAGACAATACCCTTTAAAATGTATGTCATCTACACCAAAGACTAAAATAATGTATTTTTGTTCATTTTACTTTTTGGGGCAGCTTAAATTTTGTTGGCGTCTCTTTTTGGTCTTTTGTCACTTTGTATCTAATCTTGTTAATATACCATATTGTTCCCTGTTTTTGTTGTAAAAACAAAGAAAAAAAATCACTATTCCATCTCATTCTGTTGTTTTCCAAGCAAACCCTAAAGCTACACTTTCCGAGGTATTATTTTCCGACCATTTTGCTTGGAAACATGCCCTTTCATATATAGAATAGATATCTGACGCATTAGCAGCACAAATGACATGCTTATAGTTGGGTTATCACACATTGTAATCCAAACGGCCCATTTTCAGGTTCATAACATTCTCTTCAGAGCTGTGAGTGTGATCACCTGAGGGGCCACAGGGCCATGTGAGCAGGCAGAAGTCTCACACTGCCAGCGCCTCACTAATGTGACCTCTCAGATCTAAATAGGTCTGGAATGACGGCAATGTGCTCTGACAGCTCGCTGGGAATCGGAGGGTTTGGTGCCTGCAGAAATGTCATTTTTCATCCACTTTCATTCTTTTTACTGGTCCCCTATTTCCTCGCACATCCTCGCCTGGGTTTGTTTAGCTGCCGGGCTGGTCAGAAAGCATTGAGTGCCATCGATGGGGTCGTGGTGCTATCGGAGCGTGACAACTATAAAAATAGTAGGACCAGGATTTTAAAGACCCTATTACTATTTCAGTACAAACAAATCACAGCAGCGAATCACAGCAGAAATGAAAGGTGGTCGAATACAGTGCGTCATAATTACCTGGGGAAGAGTGATATGACTTGACCTTTCAACCCGTTGCTGGAGCCGAGTGACCGAGTGTGAAGCTACATTAGTGCTGCAAAGTCTGATGAAGATGTTTGGAAGTCATCAGAGGTTGTGCTGTACCGAGGACTAGAGTTAAGTAACACGCTAAGTAAAACAAACCTTAGTGTCCTTGAGATGTTTCCTTCTTTTTTTTGCTTTTCATTTTTTCACATTCCACCACCTGACAGATGCTGACACTCACAATGCGATGAAGACGAGCAGAACACACCGTCATGCAGAGGGGAGTCTCTAAAGGGGCTTGCGTTTGTGAAACGTGTAAGACAAATATTTGGAAAAGAAAAAAAGTGCTTTTGGTGCTGAAGTTTGGCCCCATTTCCTTATGTTATAAGTATTCTTACATATAATACATGACAACAGCATGTCTGTCTGTCATGCATGAATAAAGGCATGAGAGGAGGAAATATTTTACGTTAATCAATAAATATCTTTATTGATTATGTGGGAAATTCCCACATCTTGTGCTCAACGCCCACTGTTCGTTTGAGAATAAGGTAATAACTAAGGTAATAACTATGATATTTAAATTCACAGTGCCTCTTGTGAGATTTGAATTCAGTGTTATACGCCGATAAACCAATAGCAAAACACTGTTGTAGTAGGTTGTTGTAAAGATTAAAGCCAAACAACTCAACTCAGTGGATCCAAGCCCCAATTACACAGTCTGCATTTAACCATTGTCATAGGATGTCAAAGGGGGAAATAAACATTACGTTGTAAAATACCTAGCGATTGGATGCAGTTGGAAGTGTCAAGGAGAAAGCTTTGCGGATGGCCACTGGCCATAGCCCTTCCCAGCACAGGTTTAAGAGCCAATCAGTCTCGGTATTCTTCTCTTTGTGTACCAGAGGGACCAGTTTCAGCACTGCCCTCTTTGTTTGGCCACTGTGAGAAGGTTGTTGAGGGTGGGCCCCTACAGTGAGTGTTCTGCGGTGTAGCCCAGATATCGAACATAGAACAAAGAGATGCGAGCTCGTCTGAACCAGCGGCTGTGTGGAAATCTGCACACATCCCCATTCCTGCACACCGGCAAAATTCAAGCTGACAGCATTTTTCTGTGAGAAGAAAACCCTGGCCACAAAAAGTGAGCTCAGGCTCCCATTTGGCTTTGACATTCCTTCTGCCTCTGCGGTTTTATTATTGCACTCTCAGTTGGCTTACATTGGAAGCAGGTCGGCTGCAGCAATAGAGGGTGGGAATAATTCTTGCTGCCAGTATGTTATCAAAGCCACATGTGTTCGTTTTATTCGCAAGCAGCCTCGCCCACTGTCACACACAGTTCCAAATACTACATAACACAAGGAATCTTTTGGAAAACCCCAGAACAAAACCCTAAAGACTGTCTGTGGAAAGAGACTGGAGACACATTGAAGCGACACAAACATTCTGTCACCTTGTAAAGTCATTGAGGCCGCTAATGTATAACCTTTGCAGTCAAACTGCAGGGTTAATGCAGTGATGACTAAACATTGCGGGACTTTTGACTCGTCCATGAAGCGTGTGGCGTAAACAGATGGTGAAATAAATGCTTTAAAACCCTCGTAGAAACACCTGTGTTCACATTCACCTATACATCTACACTTGTGCAAACTAGCCCATTAAATGAAGGACTGCATATACATTTCAAGCTTTTATTTTATGCAGTGCCAGCAATTGATGTGTGTCTCACTGCCGTGGCGTGTATGTCTTTTGACATGATCAGGATCTCTTTGATCTTCGCTATGTATGAGGCCAATCTCATTGTGGAAAATATACTGGGCTCTAGTTTCCGGACGGCGCAAGGCTGGCGGTAGCGCTAAAGCAGACGTAATCACAATTTCGTTGGGCACAAGGTGTTTTTTCTCTCGCCTGGGCGCATTTACTCGTTTCCCGGCGCGCCATGACATCGCTTGTGCCGGGCGTGGGGGTGCAATAGAAGTTGTGTCAGTCAAAATCAGCCCAGTGCTAGTTTGGTGTCAAATAAAACCAAATATTGCGCTAGCGTCTCTGCCTGGTCAGCGCACGTCTTAGCGCAGACGCAGGCGTTGTGCCGTAATTTCTCTGCTTTATGCTAAGTAAATACCTATCCAAAATCACACACGTCACTTTTATGTATTTTATATTGTCAATAATTTTACTAATGACTACTGTCTTTAACCTTTTTAATGACAAAACAAAATATATGCACGCGTATCATTGTGGTTTATTAGAGGTGCCACATTTGCGCACATTTGCGCACCACCTTCATGACAGGCACTTAATAGCTGTAAGCACCAACTGCACTACCCACCTGGAGGATGATTGTTTGTTTTTTAATCAGAGTTCCCAGACTGATAGAGGCGGAGCTTGCAATATGAGGATGGTTTTAACCAGGCCAAGACTATGCCAGGTGCAATATACAAAAATCATGTTCATTTCCCCCTGCATACAGTATCTTTGCAAGGCTGACCATTTATACAAGCTTGATAGTACTCTAGACTCCTTGGAGTATATGTTATCTCAGTTTATAAACGGTTATTCAAAAATGTGTGGTCTGAGTATGAGAACAGATTTAGCATGTCTCTGAGTGAACAGATCCTGTCAGCTTTCCTGCTTAACAAACCACACAGGATGTAAGATGAATGCTTGCGTTTTGCTGTACTTTCTTACAAAATAACACCTCACCTCCTAAACATACATTTGCGTACATCATTTATAAAAAATCTTAATCTTGTTTACAATCTTTGGCATATGTTTTCAGCTAGACTCAAAGCCTAAAACAAACGTCTGCTCAAATCCAGAGTCAAACAGATTGTTGTCCTGTTCACTGAAGTCAACACTATTTAATGGGAGCCAGGTTCAGCCATTATCTCTTAATGCATTTCCCCTGAGATACCAGCCTCAAGTGATCTGTGTCAGGTCAAGTATGGCAAAGCTGCATCCTGTGTGTGTATCATTGTGTGCTCAACAAAAAAGAAGGTGGTCTTAACGGAGTATGTCTCTCTCCAAAAGGGCTGATTCTTAGCCAGCCCGCCAGCGTGGGCAAACAGAAAAGCAATTAGAATGTGAATGCTTGACTCATGGCTTTATTCAATAACAAAATCCCTGCCTAACTAGCATCTCCTGGTCAGGCTCTCGTTCTTCAACACCAGTATATATTTTTAATGGTTCTCATGGCAGGTTGAAGAGTGGTAAATTAAGTCACTGCTATCTTGCTTTTCTATCACTATTCATCGTTTAAACGCCACAGCCTACCCGAGTCTTGTTGCTGACCATGTCCATCCCTTTATGACAGTATACCCATCTTCTAATGGCTACTGCTAGCAGCCATGTCACAAAGCTCACATCATCTCAAACTGGATTCTTGAACATGACAATGAGTTCACTGTACTCAAATGGCCTCAAGAGTCACTAGATCTCAATCCAATAGAGTACCTTTGAGATGTGGTGGAACGGGAGATTTGTATCATGGATGTGCAGCCAACAAATCTGAGGACTGTTTTCAGCACGTTGTTGAATCTAAGCCACGAAGAATTAAGACAGTTCTGAAGGCAAAAGGGAGTCCTTGTACTAGCAAGGTGTACCTAATGAAGTGGCCGGTAAGTGAGAGAGAGAGAGAGAGAGAGAGAGAGAGAGAGAGAGAGAGAGAGAGAGAGAGAGAGAGAGAGAGAGAGAGAG
>JAOEHI010051047.1:0-19555 GCA_025447815.1 Percopsis transmontana | reverse complement strand
ATTATTTGGGCGGGGGGATCGGGGGCCGGCCCCCCGGGGGCCGCGGTTTCCGCCCCTCCCCCGGATAGGGAGGGGGTGGGGTTGACCCCCCCCCCCCCCCCCCCCTCCTATTGGGCCTAGGGAGATGGACTGACATTGAAAAATGAAACACTAAAGCTAATGTCTGGCACAGGGAGATTGTAGCGTGCCAGCGTTCACGCATTTAAGCTCGCACAAGCACACAGACACAAACAAAGTTAAGGGGGGGGGCGACATGCTGTTTTGACTGCACTGCAATTAAAATCTATAAAGCAAACATTTCCCTCTCCAACTCCTTCTTCTCTGATGGTGAAGAAGGAGTTCTAAAGAGTGGGTCTCTTGCTCTCTCACAAGGGAACCTCTCTCGGCCACTCGCTCGGAAGTGTAGCGTTATTATTGTGTAGTGTTTTGTGTGCGTTATTGTTGTGTGGGGCTTCCAAAAAGGAGAACATATTGCTGATACAATAAGATGTGATTGTATTTAATGAGTATAGGATGGCGAATATAGTTGGCAGACAATTATAGTCTACCAAAGAAGTATAGCTACACCGGATGTTGAATTCCTTATGCTGTACTTTTCTGTCATTCTGTTTCAACCATTTGCCGTCCTTTGCTGATGGATTTTTACCGCTTTTCACGTGTGCTTCAGGCATGCAATCGGCGGGAAAAAATCAAAACAGACACAGATGTAAGACCGATATGCAGAAGGTGTCGACTGATAATTATTAAAAATTGCATCTGACGTTGGGGCGAGGTTGACAGCTCTTCTACTATTTTTGGGAAGCGTGCAATGATTTTATCGCAATACCGCCACCCGTGGGACCCACGCCCCATTCAATGCACTCTCCGCTTGGTACAAGTACCGGCTCCTGATCAAGGGTGGCAGTATTCAGGTAAAATGATCAAAGCCAAGAAGAGTAGAAGAACATCAGAACAGTAGAAAACAGCCTTCCCCTGAACAGTCAACATGCCTAATGTATACTTTTATAGGAGCCACATGTCCGTATTATTTGTTCTGTTTATTTGATTTCAATAAACCGTGCTCAAATTAAGCTTATTTTGGTTTATGTCAGTGACGACAACAATTATGAAAATTGACCAGGCTACTGAAAAGTGAAAATGCCAATCCCTTGTCACAAGGAGTGGTCACAAAGAAACTGTGGGAGTGTGGGCGTGGTTTAGCTCTTATGTATGTGGAACGAAACGTTTGGAGGGGTGGTTCACAAGGCTTGGGGAATGGGAACAGGTGTGTGCGGTTTCTAATCACCTGTCTCCCCAGTAAAAGGAGCACGGACCAGACCTCTGAGAGAGACGCCACCCCCACGACGTGCAGGCAGCATGAGGAACCGGACGGGAGTGAAGAGCCAAAACTCCTGTGATACATTTTAATACTACAGGCAGTGTTTAAGACCTGTTTATGTGCTATGTGCTAGCAACTGAGGATAATATTGTGACCGGAGGAATAAAGCCTGACCGATCAGTGTGGACAGCAGTCATTACACCACAGAAACATTGGCGAAGAATAGCCAATAGCCAAAAAAACGGTCAACCTAATTTAAAAAAAGTATGTGTGTATATATTTCAATAAAGATAGATACAAATGTATCATTTTACGACCCAAAAATTTAAAGCCACTGCCTTATGAGATGTCAAGATATTATTATTTTTAAATTACTACCAATATCACATGGGCAAATACTGCACTGAACCTGGTGAATAAAAGTGTCTAACTCTGGTTGTGTAATAGGGCAGTCAGATGGTGTGGCATGATGCTCCCTACTATTCTCCTCTGAGATGCATCTGGGCCTAAAGGTGTTACTTAACTTAAGTTGACACACAGGCACACAGCGGCGCAAAATCATGACCATATGTTCTATCGCTAACTACTTTGTTAGAATTAATTAAAGTGCGGGGCTTTAAAGTGGAATTGAGCTTTTGTTAAACCCTCTTAAACCCGCCATTATTCCTCCAGTTTGCAGACTTACAAAAATTTTAAATATACCTTCAATTAAATTCTAAAAACAACAAACTGGAATAACTGGAGAGAATATACCCTATGCTACCGGTAGAGAAGCAGATTCTGTAAACATTGTAGACACATTAGAAGTATGTTTTTGAGAAATAAGGGAAGTCTATTGCAGAAGAATGCATCTATTGCAGAAGAATGCACCAGTCAAGCACCTACCACGAGGGGTTAATTTAGGGGTGGTCAGTGGGCGGACTAAATATAGAGATATGGTGGCTAAAGAGTCGAAGGCTTAACAAAAGTTCGATTCTGCTGTAATAAAAAGTTGGTGTGTCCTCAATTGCCTCGGTAATTGCTTGAGCACGGCCCAAAGTTAGCTTGTAGCTTCATTTTAAAAGACATTGGGAAGAGTTACAAGATGGCAAGCAGACAAAGCAAGACTTTCGCCCCGGAGGCTTTGGAAATGCTACAGAACTTGGAACGGAACGAGTCTGGTGTGGGTTCAGACGCCAAAGTTGACAGTGATAGTGACAGTAAACAACCGAGCACCGTTCGAAAGTCTCTAGACTTAATTAAAAATTTGTTTTGTTACATTCGTGACCTATGGAGAGCTCAGCAGGCTGCACCTGCAGTGGGTTGGGGATGTGTGTTGCAGGGTCGCGGTTCTGGAAGACCGTGGACATTTGTATCGTGGTTTCGGTCTCTGTTACACCCCTAGACTTGCCATATCCAACTTCAGCTTCACTGAAGTGGAAATGATACATCTAAAGCATGACTTACATTTGCATTAGTAGCCTACATCATATCACCTCCCCACTTATACGTGAGGTAGGCTGCCAAACCGATGATTGTAAGGTTGGATGCCTAAACGCTCCATGGATCACTTCAGACGGTAGCGATCTATTCAGACATTTTGCTTGTGTGTGAGCAATTGAGATGCCTCACTGTAAACCAGCCAATCAGAGCAGAGCTCATCTAATTATTCATGAGCCCACCAAAGAAAATGGGGTGTAAAACTGTATCTGAGCATTTTTCGCCCGACCAAAGTCACATACCTTCTATGTAGACATCAGAGAACAATATAAAGTACAGAATAAATGCATTCTTATGGTCCCTTTAAATAAACAGCTTATATTTCTCTAAAGGATTTTAGAGATGGCATTGGAGATACAAGATGCACTGGCAATCATCACACACACACACACACACACGTTTTAATGGGATCCTGGGCCATGGTAGGGCAGAGTATACTGTCGTGTCAGCCCAAGAGAGTTGTGTTTCTGTGCGTGTGTGTGGTGCCGAGATACATCGACCGTCCTGCAAAGAGACACTTTCGGTTTGTCTGTCTATCTGTCTGTCTGTCTACTCTGCCTCAACAGAAAAATAACAAATATTTGCTTCTGGAATCCTTCCTCTTTATCACAGTTCAAATTCGTGTATTTTTTTGTAATTTGTGACTTGTAATTGCTGGGTTTTACCTTTCTCTATTTAATCTCTCTATGAAAAAGCTAACCCTTTAAGCCCTTTTTTTTTTTAAGTGCAGCGACCAAATGGAATATTCCCAGACATCAAGAGTGTGGACTTGGATATTGGGGAAAGGAAGCTATCCATCCATCCATCCATCCATCTAGATATGATCTAGATATGTATCGCCCTTAGGCCTCTGAGGTTCGGCTCTGTGGCTAGACACTGTCTTGATCCTAATGAGTTACAGTCAAGAGATGCTCTGCCGGGTGTCTCTCAGACACTCTCCACTAGAGTCCATTAGCAGCTAGACCAGAGCAGACCCGACCTCTGCTCACAGATAGTCCACAAACCCCTGCAGAGAACCAGAGAAGAACAAATTGTGTATGCGTGTGTGCATGTGTGCGTGTCTCTGTGTTCAAGTGTTTAGGCAAGGATGGGCTCTGGACACACACACGCACGTGCACACACACACACACCAGCCTCCCCCCACCCCGGTGAATCCAATCTAAAGACACAGCAGGAAGCTAACTGCCATGTCTCTAATGAGTTCTTTGTCTCCAACACACACACACACACACACACACACACACACACACACACACACGACCCCTTTACCTATTCTATTTAAAGAAAGTTATACACATTAGGCATACTACATATTTGACATCCCAGTAATGAGTGTCATTTAGGTCCATTTCTGCAAGGCTGTCACTTTCTTTACCTTAGAGCCCCCTTTGGAGATGCAGAGGAAACACCTCTGAAAAACCTCTTCGTTCACTTCGAGATGAATGGGATGGTGTATCATTATGTCATTTCACAAATATTTTATTTTTTATTTTTATATTTTATTTTACGCTAAGCAGAACTAAGCAATATTGTTTGGAATATGAATATTAACGTGACTGGTCGAAACAAACATGCACACGCACTTCCCCATTGCCTTGACTCCCTACTGCCCCCTCTGGCTCCTCCTTTAATAGAGGAACAATTTGTTTATTTTATGAATCTAAAACTAGCTGACCAAGAAACACGACAAGCCAATAATTGTGATGCTGTTGTCTAGATGAGATCTATCTATCCATCCATCTATCCATCTATTACAATTAGGACATTTTTCTAGCTATTCTTTGTTGTCCATCACACACAATAAAACCTTTGATAGACAGCTGGTGGAGACGCCACTCTGTGCTGACGAATGGGGGTGAGGAATGGGCTATGAGGGAGGGGCCAGAGGTTAAAATGTCACTGTAGGTGGCTTGCTTCTGTGTTCTGTGTGTCTGTGTCCCACCACGATGTCCCTCGCTGCTCCCACATGACTTGACCTTTAGAGTTCCTCCCTAGTGTGTGTGTGTGTGTGTGTGTGTGTGTGTGTGTGTGTGTGTGTGTGTGTGTGTGTGTGTGTGTGTGTTTATGCGAGTGTGTGTGCCTCTGAGGGTTTTTGAGTCAATCGCTCGCTCAAAGCGAGACATCATGTCAGAGATGTGTGCGCTGGGTGGGGGTTGGGGCACAGAAAGTCTATCAAATGCCCTTTGCGCTTAAAATATAGTGGTGTAGTGTGCGTTTTCCTTTTCTTTTCTGGTTAAAAATGTTTCTTCTACTGTACCATTCCTTATTCTGCTGATTGTATTCTTACATATTACGGCTACACATTACACAACTGAAATATTCGATAGTTACCACTGCAAAACAAGGATTATCTGGAGTTATAATTAATGGATCCAAAGTGATATTGAGGATTCCTTTTGTCACAGACCAATGAGAACATGTAGTCACATTATCAGTAGTTTGACCAGCATTGTAGATGCATTAGAAGTATGTTTTTCAGAAACAAGGGAACCCAAAGGAGGTCGGAAACCCAGTTACAAATTTGTTTGGTACAAAAATAGAATATTTTACTAAAGTTCAATATCACCTAAAGACAACAGTACTTAGTTAGTCATATGTGCTACAAATCCTTGCCTTAAAACGTATAGACGTATGGGCAGAACTTTGTATAGCATCTTGGGTAATTGAGTATCTAAATATGGTCGTTATGAGCAGAAATGTTATTTTTCTGTTCAATTCCAGTGTTCCTAGGCTTCTCCTCTAATTAATAGCCAGTTACAACCTTATAGAAGAAAGGTTAATTACGTTGTTTTTAAAATGACATTGCCTCTACAAAATCATTTATAGGCCTATATCGATAATAGGATAAAAGTATAAGAAAGAAAGAAATTACGAATATTTGCACAAGGCTGAATAAGTAGTGCACAAGATCTACCTGCATGTAGCCTGACACCCCCTTTCCTGAAACCTTGTCCACATTCCAAACAGACAAGGTGGGGAAAAAATCTAACATTTCTATGCAACTATGCGAGCATGCTGGTGCTACAGCTGTCGTTGAACAACACTAACGATTGGTGTGGGTGCATGTGTACATGCAACTCACCGTTTTCCAACTTTGTGAAAATGGGCCTGCTGGAATAGCCTACAACTTTTACAGGTACAGGACAGGTAATATTAGATAAATAGCACCTTACCAACTTGCAGTTGTATTTACAGCCAGGGAGATATGAGACTACAAGCGGTCTGGGGAATACCGGCGCGGGCCAAAGTAAATCACTTCCGGAATACGGAATAGAATTTCTATTGAAAATGTATCTGCAATAATATTTAAGTTAATTGGAATGATAAATAACTTTATTTACCGGTTATCTATAATTGAAGATAGCGTTTTCACTCTGGAACAACTGAAACTGAAATTTTCGATTACATTCATCCCAAAATTTTGTTTGTTTCCGGTTTTTGTTTTCGTTTCTTTGAACCATTTCTAATCCCTTACAGATACACTATCTGGCTTGTCTTTCCTACCTAGTTTTCAAATGATAATGATGCAGTCCAAGCTGTACAGGAATATATAATAGAAACCTCCCGGAACTACGACACAACCAGCTGCCAGCTGAAGGAATACTTCAGACAGACAGACATGGGCTGTTTGTAACCATGTACCATGTGGGTCTGTTACTGTGCCACAGCATGTTTATGCGCCTTCACCCAAAGCATTTCCTCCTTTTAGGAGATACCGATCAGAAACATAAAACAGTCGAGAGAGCGAGATAGAGAAGGCCTTTGTCTAGAAATAGGGTTTGCGCCCAGAGTCGTCGCAATGCTCGTCCAATCAGAGAACCGGAAAGGAATAGAAACCATGAGCTGTTTTTGTGGATGGAGAAATTCTATAACACACAGACGGATAGACCTAGACAAATCATTAAAATAGCTAACTTAGAAATATAGCGTACATTTGCAAGTATATGACTAAGCAAGGTATCAACCAAACATGTGAATTCTATGAATGTGAATTCTATGAAGCAGAGGGAAAGTCAGGGAATCGATTTTCCAGTGTGTGCTCTTTATCTCTCTCTTCCTCTCTGTGTAATATCATGCTAAGTGTTGCAGCTGTGTCTTGAACGATCTAATTTCATTATGGTGCATCGGCAGAAGATTGCAGAGAACACACGAGACTCCGTAATTCAATTCACAGTGGCTACAGACAGCGTTGCATATGACACACACACACACACACACACACACACACAGTCTCTCAAAAAGACACACACCTTATTTTGCATATAAAACAATTATGTAGACCTGAATTGGAAAAGAGGCAAAGAAGAGTGGGGAAGACAATATGACAATGTCGACATGCGCTATGCGTGTGTGTGTGTTGGCAAGCAAGCGCACGTCTACTGTCACCGAAACGCAATTATATGGTGGAATAATGTTATTCTACTTAAATTGTTATTCTTTCCAACAACAGCTGTTAGAAGCTGAATCCTCCTTAACTACACAAGCCCCCTGAACGGCAGTAATAGACCCTGAACACATCCTCTACCCCCCCCCCACTAGGTTTGGCCATCTACTGGTGGTTATACCTGCAGCGTGCACGTGTGTGTGTCTGTGGATAAGAATGTTAAAATAAAGACGGTCACAGCGCTGCATGGCGACATGGAGGATGAGAGAGAGGCAGAGAGGCACATGGTGATAGAGAGAGAGAGAGAGAGAAAGAGAGAGAGAGAGAGAGAGAGAGAGAGAGAGAGAGAGAGAGAGAGATGCATTGGATCCAAAGTAATTATTCACTACAGTAAGTTGCAGAGTTAATTCAGCCAATCAGAGCAAAGCTGGGGTTGAAGGAAGAGAGAGGCAGAGAAATAAAGAGTGAGAGAGAGAGATTTACCAAGATAAGGTTGGAGAGGAGGTCTACGTTTTAAAGTGGTTGCATTTAAGGCTTCTCTCTCTTATACATTACTTCCTTTGTGCCAAAGGGTTTCTCCTACAGTCCTGCCCAACACTAGGGGTTTGTGGTGAGGAGCACCACTGGTCCAACTGTGGCCACCTAACCCCTGCAACCCTCCTTCAAGGGGGACGTTTAAAGCAAAGCACTTTGGAATGCAAGCCGGTGATGAGAGGAAGAAGGAACGAATGGCCCTGTTCTTCATGGCAGAATTAGGTCAAACGCAGCCCCGAAAACTAAACACTAAAGAGGGTGCGCTTAATTTAGCGGGATCCGCAAAATGGAAACTGTTAAGCCTTTTAAAAACGGTGGAATCTGCCCACGTTAACTTGCGTCTGCGCCTTGTCAACTCAGCACTGCATGGGGTAACTGAGAGAATGCGAAGAACTGTACTTTTGCTACAAAAATACTGTCTGCTCGCTCCTTGTGTCAATTAGGCTCTGCTGGCGTCAACAGAGCCCCAAATCTAATCTGTTCTGTTTTGCAGACTTGCCAGCGTTGTCAGCTTTCCCCCCCGGTGGCAGAACAGCAGAATCCTAATTGAATTCAAGGCAGCTCTCCCTTTGGTTGCTGCAATTGTAGAAGCATGTAAAATTACATCAAATTATACAGTACAGACTGAAAAATGAGAAACAGAATGAGACAAAGAGGTGAGGTTACACTGTGTGTTGCATTTCTTTTCTAAGATATCATAACAACACAGAAAAGATAGATAATTGTATATATATGGCGGTGACATTTGAAGAGGAATAAAACTGTTGCAGTGTGATGTTCTTCTATTGCCTTGACTGAATGAATTTAGATAAATGGGTGAAAGATATTCACATTCCACTATGAACTGGTGGAACACAAGAAACCGTTCGCCATTCGCCAACCATTGATAAGTTCTCAACAGTTCTCTACATACACTCATGCACATACACTGTTACAAGCTTCATTATAAGAAATGCCTTTGAATTATTAACTTTATGAATTTGCCTCAAAGCAAAATTAAATCATTATTTTTTAAGCAGCCTAGCCAAGTGGGTAAATAGTCACCGCAGTAGCCTAAAAGGATATTGAACTTTTGTTTAACACTCTGTAGCTTCCTTACCTCAATATTAAGTTCTCACGCTTACTCAAAAACATACTTGATTAGTGTCTACAAAGCTGATACGAAGGCCGTCCCTACTTTCCTTACAATAAAACTTGTCATTAGCATCACAGAATTTTCAACAAATCAAAATCAATGTTTTGATAAATTCCTTACGCATTTAACCGATTATATTAAAAACAAACATATTTGATTACAAAATAGAAATTAAGTGAATTCAGTAGCTAAATATGTTTTTCTTCAAATAAATGTCTAACTAATATTCATGGTAACGATTAAGTTAATTAGCCACTTTCATCCCTTTCTCCACAGGAAGTAACGGGATCCTAGCAGTGAGGAGCTATAAAGTTCCAGACTGTTGGCCAGTTGATGAGGCATTCCTACTCATCATCAGCCCCTAGATTAAAGGCGACAAAAATGTATTAAAATGCTAATGCGCTTGGTTAATATTTGATGACACATTAGCTGCATTACAGAAATAAACATTGTTTAATTGCATATATCGTCGTTTCATTTCTAAGTACCATTATTTTTTGGCAAAGCAAGTTCATCAGCAATGCATTATGGGGCAGCTCTAGTACTGTAGTAACCTCATGGAGCGAACTCTGCGAGTTTGCTACATACTGGGACTAACTTGTGTGCATTTTGCAACTGAAACACAACCCTTATAGAGAATGCGCTTCATGCCACCCCGGGATGCAGGACGTTCCTAACCCTGCATTTACACAGGCAGCGACAGCTCACTACAAATCAAACTTTGTGTACTCCGTGTCTGCCTAGCTACATCCGTGGGCTGGACAAACTACTTAAATTGCAGATAAACATGTAGTTATACAGTATTTGTTTTATGATTTAAGTGAGACGCAGGTACTGTACATAATCTTAGCAAATCATACATCATCTATACAAAGTAACCTCATTAAATAATATTAGAGATAATAGCATTAAAATAATTTATTTACTAATATTTTGCATACAGTATATCAAGGTGTTCTTTCCATTGTCAATGACTGGTGTTAATGTTATGTTCCTGCTGTCACACCACCTTCTGTTTCTCTCCTATATTGGAGTATTCAAACTTTGTTTATTAATAAAAGTGTAATAACACATTTCTGGCCCTTGATCTGATTTACAATTCTCTAGGCTACATCACCCTTAGTGAGATTGAATTTGACACCCCTCGTGTAGGGCATGCCGTTCATTTTTTCTTTCATTTGAGACAGTAACTGCAAGGCTGTAGAAAGAAAGATTGATTTCCCTTAACTGGATTCCAGATTGCTATGTAAAATTAAGTATTCCAAATACATGTGTTTCTGTGGAAACTCTCTACGTTCTTTTGAGAAGAATTCACATGGCAAAAACTCACACAGGATAAGGGGGTCGCTTATGAAATACAGGTGTTCACTTTACCAGATGTTTCACCTATTAATAGTCCTGCAGTGCTAGTTTACACACTACACAGCTGTTTGTGCTTACACGTTTAAGGGATGTGTAATTAATAAGAGAAGAGAGAGAGTTTATAATAATGTTCTAGTAGGCCTAACTGTTGGGAAAATTAAAAGGCAAGCGTAAATGTGCCGCTTTATCGAAGCCGCCGCCGAGATTTTCCACGGCAACTGTTGATCATGGACAACACAACTAAGATATTTGATGCCTTGCTTGACCCTGCCCTCTCCTACCTACCCCCTCTCTGTCTTTCTCATACAACACAGTCATAATTACTATCATTATCATTTCCATCAATAGCATGCATCTTTGTGGCACGCCATCTTTCTTTGTTTAATTCTACCTCAAATTCTCTCGCTTTGACTCACTGCGATCACTGTATGTGTGTGTGTGTGTCTACACACCCATACAAGCACTACACACAGACGTGCACACAAGCGCACCTGAACAAAGACACACACAAATACAAACACGGGGTCATACATTTAATATAATGATAATAGCAGAAATAGCAGCCATTTTCTATGCTGTCCAAATAATGAGCTAGTACTTACTCACTCAGCTGGGACACACACACAGTGTGTGTTTCCTCACTCTCTCTATATTACAATCCTGGGCCATAGTGCGTGAAATCTCAGCATTCATTATCAGTCCTCGCTATTATCAGATGTGCTAATTTCCTGTCATTAACTCGTAATAATCAGTATAGTGAATCACATGACCAGCCTTCTGACCTGGCCCAGACCTGCAGCTAATGCACAATTGTCTTCTCCATCTAATTGTTCACTTCATTAGATTGAGAATTTTGGTTAACCCAGTGGCTTTACATTACACGTTATCATTGCTTAATACACTGGGGAGCACTCAAGTGTTACAGCCCAATGTAAAGGTTGCTGTGGGGTGGAAAGAGTGCAAGCGCAGAGACACCAGAGACGGCTGACGAGTGTTCAAAAGAGCGTATGCTCAGTATTTTTATTAAGATAATCCAACAACGTGGGTACACAAACAAATAGGGTACGGTACACAGAGTGATAACCGACCATTCCCCTCATCTGCCCTCCCGCTTATATAGCCGCTTAAGGAGGGTAGATGAGGGGATTGGAGACAGGTGTGTTGGTGCGATTGGGTGCGTTGGGGCCGTGGGCGGCCAACGGCCGGTGGCTTGATACACCGGTGAGCTCGACCGGGGGAGGGCAGCGGCTCTGGTTGTTACAATAGTGGAACACTCGCTAACAAAACTGTTTCATTTCACTTTGGAAAAAAAGAATCAAATGCTTTCAAAAATGTGCAAGTGACGTGTAATTCTTTGCTACAGGGGTCGTAATAAGCAGGTCACCTCACACCAGAGCGCTCTGTGTGTGTGTCATAAGCTTTGTAATGGCTCTTTCAAAAGATTTTAGTAATCCCCAGACTACTGCATGATTGCAGGTGAGTTTTGCAAGTTCCCTGTCAAGACCGTAGCGGTGTGAATACTTTAGCCGTAGAAAGGAAGTTTATGCCTGAGTGGTTAGCAGCCCTTGAGCCCTTAGGATAGAAAAGCTAAACCATTGTACTCCATTTTTGGCAGCCCCTTGCCTCCTTTCTCCTCCACACCAAGGCCATTTACTCCTTCTCCTCCTTTTTCCTCCTCATAGTTCCAGAATATTTTAGAATAAGCGCGATAAGAGTGAATATAGACTTTTATTCACAAAAAATACCGTCTCCAAAATAATGCATGTCACTTTAGGAACACCTGCTAACTGACTAAAGTAATCGTACACAAATGTGCTTTTGCCAAAATGTGGCTAAACGCACTTAGGTCTTGCAGTTTTACTGTTGCACAAGGCGACTGTGTGGAAACACACCTTTATGAACTTGTGTTTATGTGCCTCTACCGTCCCGGTGTCAGAGCTTTCTTTAAGGTTAAAATGAACTGAAGCTATAGCGAAGAAGCTTTATAGAAAATAATGTCATTGGAGTGTGTGTGTGTGTATTACTATCCAAGGAGCTGATCTGTGTGATAAATGCATCAGCGGGAATGCTTTCACACTATCCTTTTCTCCCTCCATTAAGGCTGACCTTTCTTTCCTTCCATTCATCTCTCTCTCTCTCTCTCTCTCTCTCTCTCTCTCTCTCTCAACACACACAAAACAAAATGACTGTATTCAGGTGCCCAACTGCACATCATTACCGGCATACTTATGAAACATAATATGGACGCACACATAAAACAAAATCTCCTTTGCTTTAGCCTGAGCTTAATGTTGCTAAACCAATCCAAAGCCTTGTAAAAGCACAGCTAGGGGGGAGGGGGGATTTGAACAGGAAGGTGCAACTGTACTCATGACAACATAGTCCTATACCGACTACAAGCCTAGTCTAGTCAACAAACCAATGCTAGCCAACATGGCTAGTTAATTAGCCATCCACAAAAGACATTAAACTGAGAACTCATTAAGTGTTATACAAGAGGCTGGATGTGACAAATGTTCCTGAAGTAAAAGATGCATTTAAGTTAACACACCGTCGAGGGGTTGCGTCGTCTGTGTCGACGGTTCTACTCCGGACATTAAACGCGGCCTGGTGGAAGTTGAGGGCGGGTGCTAGAAGGATAAGCCAGTGCATCGCTGAAAATATCAAACAGGCTGTTCCCAGTATGTGTATTCTTCTAGCCCCGCGAGACAAAACACCTCACACACACACACCCCAGCAGCTGCTAGGTGTGCAATCACATCTGTCTGGAAATAGGTTAACTTCTTCATCATTCTCTGCTTGCTTGGCATGTGTGTGTGTGTGTGTCTGTGTGTGTGTGTGTGTGTGTCCGTGCCAGAGTATGATATCCTTAGTAGGTAGTAACTCCCAGGGAACTTCTAAGAGGACTGAGAGAGAAAAAAGTGTGTGAAGGTGTTGATAGGATATTGGTAACCATTCTCTGCTCCTCTGGGAGATTAACACACACACACACACACAAAAGGCTTTTTCTCCTTCATCATTATGCTTCCTTGTTTGGCCCTACATTTTCTCTATCATTCTCTCTCTTTCTCTGCCCACCACAGTTGGACTTTTTCACCTCTATTCCTGATTCACTTCCCCTCTTCCTCCCTTTCCCTGTCTTCCTGCGGACGGAAACTGTAGGACAAAAACATCTTACCTTAGGTTGCAAATCTAAAATTGTAGCTGAAGATTAATTTTGTTTAGTTGGGCAAAGTGGCATCCAGCCACGGGTTTCAGATTGTTAAGTTATATTAAGTGTCGCGTCTAAGGCCTACAATCACAACAGACCTGTACCAGATGAGTTTGCTTGATCCATTTCACAAGCGCCATCTCCACTTTGGAGGTTTAAGATATCTGCTGAGATAACTTTCGCATACTGAAACCAAAGTAGGTTGAGTTTTAGGTAAAGGTAAAATTTAATCCTAATATGGTTTAGACAGTTTGACAATTGAATGCATTTCAACATCGACATGGTTAGACTTCCTTATTTGTATCCAAGGGTAAGAGAAACAGGGTGGTATCCTAGATTTGGTTTTAGCTAAACTAAGAGTACTTTTGTTTCTGACCCTGCTCCATTGTTCTAAAACAAACAATTCCTTTGGTTAAATTGGGCTTGGTAGAAGTATGGAGAAAATAACAGATTAGGAATTCCAAACCAATAAGCGGCAATTTCTATAATCCAGCAAGGTTCAAGAAGAATTCCAGTCGAATGAGTACCATAATCCAATTGAATTTTTTCGAGATTTTTTTTAAAGTACTGAAAAGTTGTAAATCCTATGGGTTTTGAGACACAAAATGCTTCCTTGAGATTGACGGCCTTGTTCTGAGTACTATAGTGGACTTCTTGGAGTCAAACACCCTTCCATGTCCAGTTCAAAGATTCTGTTCGGCTTGCGAAATACTAAACATGTTCAGTTCACTGTACTGTTTTGCTTGTATTTATATCACAGAGATAGGTTGAATTGTCTTGGAGCCTCATCCTATGGTCCAACGTTTATCTTCTGGACTTCTGGAAAAACAAAAATAGCTTTTTTAGTTGCTTCGCTCACAATCCTTCCCGAGCCAAGGTTGCCCATTTCGAACGTCAGTTGAAACTTGTTTTTCGCCTCTGCTCTTGTGTTTGGGGGCACGATGGTTTTCTCTTTGATGCAGAGCTTGTCCCTGTGCACCACCGTGCCGGGCAGTTCTTGATTTCCTCCGGCACTGGAGCCCAAGCAAGACAGACAAAGGCAAGCAAACCCTGCCAAGTCTCCACTGCAAGCATAGCCTTTTTCTCTTCTTCTCTCCCTCTCTCTCCCTGGTCTCTGGTTCTTTCTTTCTCTCGATGTGGCAGCCTTCCCGAGGAGCTTTGGCGATGCTCCAGCATGTCTGCCCACCTCTCCACCCTCCTTCCACCACAGACTCCCCCCCACATTGCGCCCCTACCCCGCAGAAAACATTTCCATTAAATTAACAAAACTAATTTCAGTTTAATGTCTAAGCAAATGGCGGCATTGCTCACTAAAAATGGCCCATGCTCAACAGCACCTATGTTCACTAACCTTGACCTGTGCTCGCTAAACATGCTCGACTGTTCTGGACAGAATCGTTTCGCAGTCATACTACACGACAAACATCATGTCCGCATTTTGACATTATTTTATTATCCATCTCTCTCTCTCTCTGTCTTTCACTCATTGTATAATGTGTCTGAAAGTTAGTTAAACTCTCAAAGTCCTGCTAAAACACCTTGCCACTTTTTGTTGCTAGGGGGCAGTGTATTTACATGTGTGTGTGTGTGTGTGTGTGTGCGGGTGTGTGTGTGCGCCCAAGTGTTTTCCACATCTTAGGTCTTTTCCATGCCAAGGCAGATGCATTCATCAAGTGCCAACACTCCTCTGAAGAGAGGGCACCCAAGAAGCTCTGCTAAGTCTGGGCCAGCTGTCTAACTGACGACTAACTACCACTGTTTGTCTTTGTATACACTGGGTAAACTTTCTCTCCCTATCAGTCACACAAGCATATAGCTTTATCGCAGCCATGGAAACCTACCAATCATTACCAAAACTGGATTCATAGATATCCAGCTTGCTATCTGTCTGTCAAACCATCTGTCCTTGCCTAAACCAAACCTTAGGCAAAGAGAAAGTTAGTATTTCAGGTCAGAAAACGACATTATGTGAGCATTGCTTTGTGCTATTACCATCCTTCAACAATCATACAGTACTGTAGATACAAGGATGATGTCTGTGGGAGCATATGGCTTCTCTGTGCTGCATTATCCTACAGTATCTCCCAGTGCATCTCTGGCCGGCAGATAAGAAGTCATTCCTTTGCCCTCCTCAGCAGCCATGACCTTCAGCTCTGTGTGCGTGTGTGTGTGTATGTGTGTGTCTGTGTTGATTGTGCCGGCAACGCGGCAGGAGCGTGTAAGCGGTATCTGTCTGAGCTAACGTCTGTGAGTGTGTCCTGGCCCTTTGCCAGCTGTGTGGTGCAGTGCTGGTTGCCTAGAACACGCACTGAAGGGTAGTGCAAATGTAGTGGTGCATGGTTCTGAGACATTTATATAACAAATAATAATATTACAATAATAAAATAATATAATAAAAACAAACATACTGTATACTGCAGACTACATATACTGGAGATTTGACCTTTTAGCCTTCCCCGTCTGACCAGAATATTGCTAGAAACCCTACAATGCATGCACATAAAAAACGCTGTCTGTTTAGCTGTCAATACTGATGACATCATTGATACAGGATGCTGAAGCTCACTCATCACTTTCCTATGCCAGAGGGCTCTCAAAGATTCCACTGTCTCTGTGCTATTTCATTGGCTTCCTGTATTGTAGTATACATTCCTGTTAGACATCAAAATTATGTCAGATCAGAACAATAAAAAAATAATAATACTAATAGCATGATTTGTTATGATGATGGTTTAATGATGGGTCCATTTAGCCAATAAATTGTTGCGTTATCTGTGCGTTAGACAAGGCTAATCATTTTTACAATAACATTTAAAACTCTGTAAAATACACTAATACACTTCCATCAATATAATATTATGCTGGAATAATGCTGCATTCACGTGCTCCACGGATGGACCCATTTCCCTAGTTGTGAAGTCGTTCTTCATACTTTGGTGTGTTCATGTGCTTTTAAGTTTGAATGTGGAACATGGACGCTACAAAGATGTGTTGTATTTGTATTATCAGAGCATAGTTGCTGCACCAATACATTCCCTGAAATCGCTTAAATATTGCTTTAACTGACTTGTTATCAGAGTTACTGCTAATAAATAACTTATTTAACGAATCTAGGTCACTCTACGTGGACAGAAGCTAACAGTTACAACCTAATACCATATTACAAATTACATGTTGGCAAATATAAATATGTAATTTTCACGATTAATAAGAGGTTTCTTATCATCAACCAAACATTCACTGTTGTCCGCCATGTGGCGTTCACGTGAATTTTCCCAGACGGGAAATCCTTTTTCCGATTATTCCGACAACACATGAATGCAGGTTGAAGCTCTCAGTATACACATGCGCAGTAACAATTCCACATGAAAACACAGGAGCATATAATGGAGCTTGCCATGACTAGTACTAGTAGCAAGTGCATGATTAGATGTTACTGGGGTAATTGTACCGCACTAAAGCAATGTATGTCCTGTCCATCATACAAACCAATGTTTAAAGTCAAAAAGCGAACCGTGAGAAAACGACTTCACGTCCCACCAAGGCTATGCAATTACGCTCGGTATCGCTACATAACACAGCCAGTGTGTTAGCATGCTAGCTAAATTCAGCAGCTGTGAAGAGCAATACATGTGTCTTACCTGAAACCTGAATAGCCTTACTCCTGCCAGGCAGGGCTGTTTCTTGTGTCGGCATCTGAATTTTAGAAGACATGTCTCCCATTCCACTGTTAACAAAATGACGCCAAATCAAACAGAGCCGGGTTTTGGCGACCATTGAGTTCAGAGCAGAGTTGTGCCCCTAGCTTCCTGTTCTAACAGCCTGGTAGTACATAACAGTTAACTTGTGTAACGATGTGTGTTACACAATGGTTTACTGTGGAAGCGTTAGAAGTCACCTAATATGACCAGAAAATTACCTCGTTGTAGTTGATATCACCTTAGACTGGATTTAATAATATTTACATTGTGAATATACTAAGAAACGTTCCATGATTGTTTTTGCATTTGCCTATGTTAAGATGTCGCATGAAGTGCAACTTTTAAACGAATGCCAATAATAGCAGTTACTTTCGTGTTTTGAGTAATTGGTAGGCAGTCTGTAAACTGTTTTATTTAATTTCAACGTTCTATCTACTTATTTTCCCTTAAACAAATTTCAGATACGATACAGTAGCCTATTGTATATATTCGATTTAATTGACCAGGTTCTACGATAGCGTAGCGTTATAGTTGAACTTAATATGTCTACTACTAATGGGTTTATAATTGCCTTATTCAATAAAATTGCTTATTTAAACATTAAACGTTACATTTATAATACCGGATGGATGCGCTTAGGCTACATTGGTTATCTCAAGAATGGTGGAATTATTACAAGTAAAAGCAGTGATTGTTGAATCTGTGCCTGAATGCTGTTTATTATTATTAGTGTTAGTAATAATACTATTAGTAGGCTATGCTCTTTTCTGCTACTTGCATAGGCTTATCCTGGGATGCTCATAGGCTACTATAGTTAGGCCTACAAGTTGTATAGCCTATGCACATTAATTAATAGTGAATCTAGACATTGTACGATAGGTTCTTGGTGTGTGTGTGACTGAAGTAGAGTGGGGGATACGTATCTCCACCTCTCTAGCTGAAGTCCTTCCAGCATCCAGACAGACCATCTGGAGCTGAACTCTCTGAGGCACCTGCTAGGCACGCGCCCCGCAGACGACACTGCGGCACGAGACGGGGGGCGGGGCTGGGGTAGACCTCTCTTGACCCGAACCGAATGGGGGTTAGACGCACGAGACGGGGCGCGCGACTACAATAGCATGTGAATTACATGTATTGTTCTCGCGGCACACTCAGCAGCCGGATCTCGTTATCAAAGGCCTACAGATTCAGAAGGTGAACATTGGCTATAGTCTATAACTAACAATTTTCAAACTTGTATACAAACTAAGTAAAAAATATAGAGTAGCTAGAAGTTCTAGGTCATATTATTTCAGTTGTGTATGCATTTATGATGCTGCAGTCAAATGAATAGTCATCAATCTATGTGCGTCTCTTACGGGTCGGCGTGCGTGGTGGGGGATGGGATGGGGACGCGCAGATGACAAGCCATATGGACACGGCCCATGCGTCGGGTGTGGGGAGGGGGGTAAAAGTAGTGCAATTGAGAAATAAGGCCTGCATCAAAATATTTTTTTACTTAGACTATTTTAATCCATGTATGAAAATACTGGGCCATGAGAATCATCAATAATTCACCATGCTGGAAACGCGTGCACGCGCCTCAATAATTGTGCATTCCACAACTACTGTAGGGTGAGGGTGAGAGGGATATGGGAGGATAATGGTGGTATATATGGTGTATTTAAATTGTAGTCCCAAATCTTATTGATTTGTTGTATGAAAATATATTTTCATACAACAAATAATTTGGCGCAATAAGAATAGGCCTATATAAAATAAGCACATATGCTTATTTTATAGATGCATAGCCTACATGTCTATGTCCTATGTTCATTTGGAGTGTACTGTATGCTATATTGTTCAATATTCACTGCAGGGTATGCCTATATGCACACCTTTGTAGGCCTGATCCTATAACGCCTAATGTTAAGAGTTGCCGAAAAGATAAATAAATCGCCTCTTTCACATAGTTTTGTTTCTTAAACGGGCAGAAGAGAAGCATGCCTCTCTCTCCGCTCTCCACCTCTCTATCCTCAGAAGGCGAGAGAGTCTGGGTGTAAAACTGGGTTACTCTCCCCCACTCCGTCAGAAGGCTTTTACCATCAGAGGCTTTAAGGCGATGACAACCCAACTCTCTCGCGTTCTCTCTCTCTCGCTCTCTCCATCAGATAACACTGAAGCTCTCGACCCAACGACTGCGTCCAGATTCGTCTCTGTTTTTAACGGTTTCTAATCTAATTTTCTTTGTTGTCATTCCAGCGGAATATCTGTGTTTTTAATCCATGTATTCTATAGCCCATGCAGTTCATATTTTTCTGCAGCGAGAAAAGACGACACAGTGTGGGATGAAACAGCCCTCAGCATCAGCACCAGGAGAGAGAGGGAGAGAGAGAGAGAGAGAGAGAGAGAGAGAGAGAGAGAGAGAGAGAGAGAGAGAGAGAGAGAGAGA
>JAOEHI010051046.1:0-19559 GCA_025447815.1 Percopsis transmontana | reverse complement strand
CCCCAGCCCCGTGAACCACACCTCCACACGTTCCCTCCCACACGCATCAGAGCTAAACCACGCCCCGTCTCCCACACCCGTACAGCCAACTTGTACTATCAACTTGTGGTTTAGTGCCAAAGCACGTATGTACGCCGGCCTCTAGCACTCGGCTCTTTCCCTCTGGTCTGCTCTCATGCTCCTTTTACTGGGGAAACAGGTAAGCAACGTTATTGCCCACACCTGTTCCCCGCACTGAACCACACCTCCCGACACTCCCCAGGACTCCACAGTCCTTGGCTTGTGACTGGAATTGCCCTTGTGGTTGATAAAAAAATATATAAAAATTGGGGTTCTGGGGGCGATACAACGCAAACGGGGTGTCTGCCTTGAAACGCCTACACAGAATATGTACTCTGACAGCTTGATTCCAACAGTAGCATGGCTAGCCTTCAAATGAGACACTGCTAACATTAGCGACATGGTGAGACTACATGAGTGTGTAGGCTATTATCTATTGGACTCTGTGGCCAGATTGTTTACAGTAAAGCCAGGGCTGTCCCCCCAGTTATACTGAATCGTTTATTCCAGCCCCCCGAGATACAGCACCAGGTACATCCTTCGCAGTGCCAGGAGTGGGGGAGGGGAGGCAGAGATTGGGTGAAAGATATATGGGGGACGAGAGTGCTTATGAGAGGAGAGGAAGAGTCTCAGTGTGTGAGACGGAAACAGACAGGGAGATGGATGCAGTCGGGTCTGTGAGGTGAGGAGATGGCGTAATGATTAGATCACAGATACCCTTGAGCCTTATCCACACCCCAGCCTCCCGCTCATGCACACAAAAAACACCTTAGTGACACATGCAGAGAAAAAAGGAAGCCCTAGAGTTGCAAACAGCCTCGCTGACTACGAGTAGATTAGTGGGGTCTGACAAACAGATAAGAGGCTTGCCTGTTTGTTTTATGGCCGATAGAAATTCTACATTTGTCAGGGGTTATTTTAAAAAGCTACAGAAAAAGTTAAAATGCATAAACCTAAAATTATTATTTAACCATTCACAGTCCAGACTAGTAATAATATGCAAGTCTCTAATAAAATAGCATGTTTGAAATTAGGTTATAGAACAGCTCATAGTGCAGGTAGAAGCAGGTAAGTACCCATGCCACTTTCTCAGCCTGCAAGGAAACATGGATGGAACATTTCATCCCAACCATAAAGTATCAAATCTGGAAGAGCTTTCATTGACTTGAATTATACAGGTCAATATTGTAACCTATCATCTCAAATTTGAATGGAATGGAAGTAAGGCATGCAGCCCTGACATTGACCCTAAGCACATACAGTAAGTAGATTTCTAGCTAAACAGAAGAAAATCTTTTGATGGCTATTTCGTAGTCCTGACTTTAACTGGAATAAATTGCCATGGTGTAACCTGAGGCCAGTTGTTTGTGCGGGACATACAAAACAGATTAGTGTAAGAACAATAGACAGAGAGGTTAACATACTATTTCAGGCCCAGACTGTGTATGTTTAAACAATGTGTTAGAGAGACCTGAGGGATGCAGTAAATACTGTCTGATCTGCAAGGCAATTTCTTCTCCGCATTTTAATAATTGGCATACCGGTGGCCAATAAATGGTTTCTGAAGTGTTCAGGTCATTGCCAGCTGACATCACTGCCATCCTTAACCATTAATATTAACAAATGGGGTGGGGGCAAGGTAGGTGAATGGGAAGAGATATTTACTATGCTGCCATCTACTGGTTCATCAGTGGTACTGCATATTAGTCAACAAGATACAGTATAGCAGTATAGCAGTATAAAGCACAAATGCATATGTACAAAATATTTCTTTAGCCTAACAGCAAGACAAGTGACTGTATTTAAAAAATAAAAACCTTGGAAACAAAAACATTTTCTTTTTGTACATAATGCTAAGATATTAAAGGGAGACTTTAAGAATTATTCACTCATCTGACTTCTTATAAACTTCTTATCCTTGCTGTTGGCTGAAAACCTAAATGCAATTTTCTTTCAAAATTATTTATGTAGTGATTAATGGGTTGCCACTTTCATGATCACAGGGTTCAGGAAACCAGTTAAAATCCTCTTGTATGTTCTTAAAATAAATACATGCACATCATTTATAAAAATCCAAAGCTTTCAGTGCAACTTCCTACGACGTATACGTTCTGGAGATATGAAATTTTCATCCAACAGCAAAAATATACAAAATCATTTTTTACAGCAATTCATATTCGTTTCACAAAAGATACTCTTGACAAAAAAACAAAAAACAAAAAGCAGTGGCATCACCACAATGGAAGATTTTAAATATATCTCAATATTGAGCTTCCCAATCCAGCTAGTATCTCATATAATGAACATGTAAGGAGTATTTTATTATCACATTTATAGGGTAACTGGCTCAACTCAACAGAGCTGACTCATAAAAAGGTATACTCCTTGATTTGTGGCTCACACCATTCTCTAACACCCCCCTCCACCCATACAGTAGCCACATGCACTTACACAGTGTGTTTCAAACATAAACTGTGAGCTGGCGTGGAATGTCTGGGCTGAGGACTGGCGCTACGACCTAATCAAGGAGTGTAACTTTAATAAACTTGGATTTGTGTTTTACAGTCACAATAAATCTGATTGTACAGTATGTACATTGAATTTTCTGCAAAATAAGTAATCATTACATAGTATCATTTAAGACTGAAGAGGTGAACATGACGGAGTATGTGTTTGAGGAGTAATAGAGCTACAATATCTTTAGGTACAATTTTATTACATACGGCCCATCTAAGTTTGAGAGACTTTGGGAAATGAAAAGCTTTTCAAAAATAAACTATAATAATAATAAACTATTATAAACTATCCCTGAAATTTGTATTTGATTCTAAACGTGTTGCCAAAAAAAAGTGTATAAATGCCATTATTCTCTCAAATGTGGGTAAATCCATTCTCATTGGCGGGCTTAAGAAGACGAGCTCTGTAATGTGGGGTCTGTGAAGAACAGAAATTAACCAGAGGTAAGACAAACATGCACAAAGATGGGACAGACATTAGGGAAAAACGGCAAAAAATACAGCGAGCGCAGGGAGAAAGAGAAATTGGAGATAGCGACTTAAGCTGTCAGTGTTTCATCCCTTTTTTCCCTTCTATCTGAGGGGCGGGTGGCTCTGTGTTCTTGAGGGGGCAAGCCGGTAATGCCCCCTCGAATCAGATAAGCCCTTGTGAAGGAGCCCCTGTCAACAGAGCTGTCGCAGATAAGAGCTCGGTATCGCTAACCGCCAAGACAACACAAAACATGAGCGCTCTGGCGGAGATAAAGAACCAGGAGGTGGGAAGAGAAAATAGCAACAACCACAATCAATTGCTGGTGCTGTGCGCTTATCCGGCATCTTCCATGTGCCGGTGCCGGTGCACAGCGGTCATAATCTGCTGGGGAGGAAGGTGGCTAGTATTAGGTGTGTTTGTGTCTGTGGGTCATCAAGTCATCAGTAACAACTTGCTTTAGTCAAACAGACAAGGTCATTCCAGCCCCCACCCGACTTAATGGATGATATCTGAAAATGTACTCCTGACAGACCTAAGGCCTAAAAGCAGACACGGTGGTGTGGTCGGCTGATTGGACGAAAAGATGAACGCGCAGAAAAGAGGGTTTATGTGGGGTCCCGCCCCCTTGCTTACAGACAGCTGCGGCTCATTGGACAAGATCGGCTGTGGGGAGAGTCAATCACAATTCGAAGGTAAGGCTTTGCGTCTGCGGTGTAGCCCTTTCTTCCCAAGGCCTCTGGGATAGTGCTCTAAGCAACAAGGTTCTGTTAAAAGCAAGGCCGCCTTGTTTTGTTACAAAATATCAAGTGCAAGCGAGCAGTAGTCCAGGAGCTTAGTTACTCATCACTTGCTCACTCCTCTGTTGTCATTTGGTCTTCTCCCGCGATTGTATCCCTCTCACTCTTCACCTTCTTCTACATAGGTGGACGGGAACCAGCCAACCTGAAGTGGGAATCCAAAATGTATAATTAGTCAATAATAACATAATCAGCAAAATACCTGTCCCAGTTTGCAGTAAAATAAAAAAAACAAATGTTTTTTTTAAAAGGTACTGTAAGCAAAGCTGACACGGGGTTAAGCTTCAGGCAACTGATGGATGTGGTACAGTGTGTAGAGAACTAGCCCATAGAATCGCCAAGAGTCAGACACGACTGAATGGATAACAACAACAACAACTATAAGCACTCAAAGCGACCTACCTACTTAAATGGGTAAAAAGAGAGGTCCTATTTATCTCTTGGGGGGAAAAAATCAATTTATGGTCCTAAGTAGGCCCTATCTATAGTCCACATACTGTACACAACACTGAGAAACATCCCCGCACAAAACAGGTTGAATCAAACGGTCTCTATTTGCTTCAGTTCAGAGCAGACACTTGAAGGACATTTACAAGGGTTTAGCAGACTCAATGATGACTATTCACAAATATACACATGAGCCCAATCTGTCACTCAATCTCACTGAAACACTCCCTCCCAAGGTAAAAAAGCAGAGCCCATTTGGAATATAAGGGTACTTTATAAAGCGTACTCTTGGTGTTGGCCCGGGGAAGTGTATGCATAAAACATACATTATAACTTGAATTTGAACAGCCTCTTCCTGTTTACATACTAAACCAACAAACCTGTATTACAATCCAATGAACACTGTAAAGTTCAGAGTAATTAACCCATGTTTTTTCAGTACGTGGGTGAAGCCATGAGTCTAATGTGGTCTTAAAAGGTTAGTGCTAGATCCCAAGCAGTAAACATCTTAGTGATTGGGTATGAGGCTGCTTAACGGTTAATGTACTGGTTTTCATAGTGTGGGTTTGGACTCCCCATGGGGTTGCAAGACAATTTAGGTCGCAAGATTATATAAAAAATAAGAACTGATTTTTTATATTTGTTATCTAGTTTTAGAAAATATGCATACATTTTTCAACAGCATTCATGTTTTTTTGTATATATATCTATATCTATAGATATATAGATATATAGATAGATAGATAGATAGATAGATAGATAGATAGATAGATAGATATTTAGGCTATATGTTATGTTATTTAAAAAAGAAGTGATTCATAGACCCAGATTATACACACTTTCTTTTTATAGGTCATCGCTCAAAGAGTTTGAAAATGTTTAGGATAAGGTATAGATTAAGGACTCTGATTGGCTGAATGAACAGGTGGCTCTAGCCACTATGGTCTTAAAATGTGGTCTGCTCAGAGAGTTTGACTGGTGCTGGTGGGCCCAACCTACCCTGCCGTTAACCTCGCCCCTCCACCAGCCGTTAGCTCCGGACTTGGTGTAGATCTTCACCACGTCACCCTCCTGCAAGGAGAGTTCCCGTGTGTCTCGTGAGCTGAAGTCATACCGGGCTATCGCCACACCAATCACTTTGGGTGCAAGCACTATTGTGGAAACAATGATGGAGAGAGACAATTAGGTGGGAAAAATAAAGAGGAAAGAGAGAATTTAGTACAAAAGACCTGACAAATAGACACAAAATGGATATGGATGATGTCCTGTTGTTCTGGGGGGGGGGATGTGGGAGCTATCTTAAATGTGTAGAGCAACATATGGGCATCTTGCCAATGAAATCACAAGGGGCCAAGTCATTCTTAATATGTAAATATAGAGCATTACAGTAATTAGGAATGCTACTGTAAATAACAAATGTATTGCAAAAACCCGGATAATACAGTATATATCCAAATCCAACTGACGTGTATTTGGAGAAAGCCAAACAGTCAGCAACATAATCCACAGTAAAGTTCCAATGTGCAGTTTTCCCCCGAAAACAGCAGTTCTAAAGATTATATACTGTATTAGATATACTGTATGTATATATTTTGATACTAGGTCTCTCTTGTAAATTAAATTAGTTTAGGTAAAAACTTTATGTTGATTAAAATAGTTAATTTTGTATCTATGAAACTAGTCTCCATTTCATATTAATATATACAGTATATATAGTATATTTAGATATATACAGTATTAAAAAAATATATATATATAGCCATAGAAAAAATTAAGAGACCACTGCATATTTTTGTAAATATAATAATATAAATATAAGTATAAATGTATTAAATACACATGTAATTGTATATAGATATAGACATAGACTATTTTTAATTATAAAACAATTATGTTATTTAGCTGATGTTTGGTGGATTTGTTGAAATGAACACATGCCTCCTGTGTAGAAGTGTTACATTTCATTTGGATTAGAAGGTGTCTGACCTGTAGATAAAAAAGAAATGTCGCTAACATACATTTGTGAAGTAACTGTAGTTGACGGACCTAACTTCCTGTTAGGGCTTCGGAGAAAGTTCAAAAGGACTGGACAGTAAACTTCCTTGTATTCATATTTGAATATTTAATGTCATAAGGAATATTTAAAGTCATGTTTATTAATACAGATTCTTTTATACAGCCCCCAAAACAAAGGAAGGAAGTAACAAACGAATGTGATACCCTAGTGGAAATTTTGCTCTGGGATATTTGTTCAGCCTCACTAGTTTCAGACACACTTGTTTCTCATCAAATGTGCAAATATCACAGATTACTGTATAGGGAGTGTTGTTCATGTGAAATATGATCCATAAATATATTAGAAACATCATTATCATCATCATCGGGCGGGCTTCTTAGGTGCGACAACCCTCCTCCATAACTCAAAGTCCTCTGCCAATCTGGTAACCTCCTGAGTTTCCCTTTTCCAGGCCTAAGTATTGGAGATGTTGGTGCACTTGTAGAAAGATGACTTCATTAAATATTTGAATGTGAGGAAGTTTAGTCTTTTCAAACGAGCGAAGTCCAGCCACTACTATTAGTTCACAAATGTATGTTAGGAGGCATGTTTTGACCTTCATTTTGACAAACCCAAAAAATCCGCCCATGTCACCACCAAACCCGGCAAACATCCATCTCTCATGAAAAACACATAAAAAAAGAAAGAAACAAACAAACAAATCACACGCACCCTGTCTTACACAATAGATGACCCACATATGATAGATATACAGCCATACAGCTGTGATGTTGATGTGTTGCATGCAGAGTGGCCCAAAACGTGCAAGGAAGATAAAAAGAACCAGAAAGAGAGGTCTCGTGTTGATACTTGACTGAATAGGCTGCAGTCAAACAACCATTATAGCATTTAATTTAATCCGCAGTTTAGTTTTGGAAATGTCACTCCTATTAATGCCAGATTATAAAAACGGCAGATGGAAAGGCTTTTGAGTCCATCCTGTCTAATTAACGCATTTAGTGTATTTGGAAAGCAAAGGTTAGCATGCAAGCGTGTAGACAGGGCAAAAGAAGCACAGATACAGGGAGAGAAAGTAAAGCTATACCTGTACCTGACCAGAACGGAGCAGAGGAGGGGGGTACAAAGCTGTAGTCGGCAGGAGTTACAAAAGACAGCCCGCAGAGAAATGGGACTATGGCGGGGTACAGGCATGGGTAGGGCGGGGAGTTTAGGGGCAGGAAGATGGGGAGCAGATTGAAGGATAAGGGTTGGAAGGAGGAGAGAGAAGCAAATTAAAACATTTATTTATGTGTTTATTTGTTTTAGAAACACAAAGAGCACAGTTTTAGTTGGATAGCAGTAGCATGTCACTGTAATGTTGGATAGCAGTAGCATGTCACTGTAAGTAGGGTGTCTTAATGCAGAATTTAACTGGGTTGTGATGCTAGCAAAGCTACTGAAAAACGCTCCAATCAAGGAATGTAGCTTTAAAGGTATACTGTCCACAGTGAAAGGAAAGTGGTATTTTTGTACTTAAAAGTGGGAGGTGTGAGGATTTGGCTCTATGTTTATAAAAAGTGAAGGTTCGTAAACGAGTCGCACTGTGATGTCAGAATGTAACACTAAACCCTGCCTAGGCAGATGAATGACAGCTGTCTGGACACAGACCATTGCAACAGGGAGCCAATCACGACACATAGAATACACCAGGGGATTATTAAATTCTCATCTAATGCAGCAACTGTTATCAGTTGCTGATATCAGTTGTTATTTATACTATTATCATAGTATAAATGCTCATACAGTACTGTATAATGTTGCACTGTTAACATGCTTTAAATGCTTCTATTTGGTGGATGATTTTATGAAAAGCCCGAGTATGAGTAAGAGTACAATCTCTTTGTAATCTATGTTCCTGGTGCAAATGACACACACAGACATGCCCCTTAGCACTTAATGCTATGGACGTCTCGGTCTCTGTGGAGCTTTCTTTTAGAATACAATACCCAACCTCCACACTACTGTACGTCATCTCCAAACAAAGACTTAGTTCAAATCACAATGGTTGTTTCAAAGTTAGTGGACCTGGGCGTTAAATATGCGTTAAATAAGGAGCCGAGAGCATCACATGCATACCAATCAGCAAACAGTGTACAATGTGCACCTTGGTAACTGAAGGGTCTAGCGTATCCAAATCCTGTGTGGAGCGGCTGTTGACATTGAAAACCATTTATATAAAAGTTTTAAAGGAGGTTGAGGGGGCAAAGCTTTAAACCCTCAGTGTCCACTGCTCTGCCTTATAAAATCGGCAATAGCAGAAGTGGAGATGTTGCCATTTCCTGTACAGGATTTGTATATGTTGACCCTTGTATACAACCCCACCTGTGTGTGAATTTCTCAGATTAGGTATCTAGGATGATGAAAAATCAAGCCCTGCATATCATGGTTGCCAACACACACTCGCACACATAGAATAGAAAAGACAATCAACAAAGCAGAGTCATTATGCGCTATCCCACCCATAAGGTGGCATGCATTAGTGGCACCATGAAACAAACTGACAGAAAATGTCACAGAGTGGCGGATTTTTATATATTGTAGGCACTGGGATAGCTCCTAGAATTTAGGGCCCCATTTGGAGTACTGAAGGCCACTCCAATGTTAAAATGGAATGAGATGGTTTTCTGTAGAAATCTGAGTAGTATTACAGGCTGGCGGAGAACAAGAAACAAAAGCAGTAGTTTAAAAGTGAGGGAGGATGGGAGATGAAATATCAATGGAGGACTACAGGGAGAAAACGAATTTGGATTGGAGCGGCCCTGATTTGCGTAACTTCTTTGTTTTCCTTAGTAATCCTAATTTCTGTGCAATCTGCGACCCCCCGCCCACATACACGCACACATCGAGCAGTCTTCTGAAAAGATTTGTTTTAGGTTTTTTTCCCCTTCACAAGATGGCATATGGCTCCAATTTTTTATTTTTTTTACACAGATTGGAACAAATCTTAAAATGTATCTTAACAAAGTGTTGCCTCGAGGGTGTTGCGTGACTCACGGTGTATGACTTTCCATTAACCACCCCCACCCAAAAAATTATAATTTTGTAAATGTGTATATTGTTTGCATATTGGCACTACAACTGTAGTACAACAGTACAGAAATGTGTGTGGCCAGTTCATAGTTAAAACAAAGTCCTCCTGACCAACTAACCAGATAATTTGTTCTCTTTTATTTACCATTTTAGCAAGGGCTATACAAGTCTGGGCTTAACTACACAACCATATCTGAGTTGCTGTTGACAGGTTAGACCGTGATGTATTTTTGTATAACTCTGCTACTCAAAAGGTGTTGGAGCTAGCGAAAACAGCTGGTGTGGCTCAAAGCGTTGTCAGGTCTGATCGCAGGGGAACAAGCAGCCCGTTCTTACTCTGAGCGATGAAGTCACACAGTTCTACTCTACACGGCAAAAAGTTGTCATATCCATATACAGTATGCTGTAATAACCTTAAGTTCTCAGCCAACTTTGCCTGACAGAGTTCTGAAGATTCTCCAGTGTACACGGCAGTTTCTAGCAATCAAAGGCAATGCACAACTTGATATTTTGATATGCGATATATGATATTCGATGTTTGGTTTGCAAGACTCTATTTCATGTACCATCTTAACCTTGTGGCATATACTGGGGTTGTGGTCAAATGATGACATATCTTTTCACTCAAAGATAATTGTCCGGTCAAATCTCACCAAATGTCGATAGCTGTCGAAATAGGTTTGTTATTACTTTGCGGACAGCCGGTCACAGAACAGATCCGGGCGACAATTTCTTGGGGGTACTCACTGTTTCCTCCCGGACGGTTAGTGCGGTCCATGGCAGCGTTTTCCGGTTCCCGGTATGGAAACTGCAGTGTGGTGTCCAGACTCCTGAAGCCTTCTCTCAGCGAATGGTGTTTATAGTATTCTATCAGCTCCTGAACAGACACACACACACACACAGACAAACACACACACACACACACACACACACAGATACACGGAAGTCAAAAAGTTAAAGATTAGCAATTATCCCCATTCAGATTTTGGTCTATCAAACAAAATTATATATTAATTCCATTCACAATTCTTCAAACTAACATGCCATTTTCCCCATAATATTTTGAAGGGTGAATTTGAATATTAAATCATCCTGCAATTAAATTCTCATTAACTAAAAAACAAGAAATATTTCAAATAGGGATAAAAAAATATTCCTAATCGCAAATTGTTTTTCCTGAAAATGCCTCGGATAAAACTAATCCAAAAAGCCCTCTAGTATACACACTGGCCTTAATAATTACTCCTAAACCCTGGGGTCATAGAAACACATATCTAAGCATAGCTATTTTTGTATACACAGCTAAAATGGTCGAATGTAACAAAACAAACCAAAAAGAAAACTCACCAATACGCTCCGAAACTTCTTGTTTTCAGTGATGTAAAAGCAGCCCTCCTTGGTCAGGATTTTGATGTGCTTCACGTCACCGTTATACCTGTGGGCAATGGAATAAGTTATGAGTGTCATTTCCACCTCTGATCACTGGCATCGATTGGAGCCCTGGCTGATGAGCCCCCTCAAGGATGGCTGTTGCCGGAAAGTACGGGCATCAGCCAGGGAATGTATTCATGTGCATTAACACATCCCAAACCCTACCTCACACCCATGTTCATTGTATTTGATGTACAGTTGGATGCACAGCACTCTATTTACACAGTAGTGCATATAAGGAAGAAAATGTGCATTGTATTCAACCTTCGGTCCACAAGTCCCCATTGTCCCTGAAAATAACACAAGCGATTTTATAGATGCTAACTGATCTGGATGAAACTTGGGAGAAAACTTGACATATAGTAATCATTTAACTAAATACTAGGTGTCTAAGCAGAAAGCTTTCGGTTCAGTTACTCTACGATCACTAGAGTCTTGTGCACAATGATACCTATGAGCTAAAACACTTTGGGCAATGGGCCTGTAAGCTAAAAAGTCCCTGCTAAATTTAAGTGCAGCCTCATTGCACTTCGGCACCACATCGACATCAACATCAACTGACAGTTCGCCAGCACAGATTGCAAATGAAGGAAAGAGCATTTCCACACGTCTGTAATAAGTATTTAAATGTAGTTCCCACAGCTACACGTTCCCACGGCTACACACACACGACTTCTCACTTTCATTGTGAGGTTTTAATAACCTTGAATGTCTCAGGCTGTCTCAGGCTGTCTCCCAGGTCTATTCAGAGTGTTGTGTCTGTGTGCACACAAGCAATTAAGATTTCAGCGTAGAAAGAACGCAATGGCATTGAACAGGGCCTGAATTATTATTTTTTCCCTGACAAAAAGGATAGGAAATGCGCCTTAAAGGAACATTCCAGTCTTTCTGGCACCCGCAGGGGAACAGTGTCTCTGCCCAGCTTGGCATACAAACACAAGTGATGGTATTTATCTTCAGCACACAAGTACAAACACTGGCGGGATTACGGATGTTTACTGATATGTTGCACTAATGTATGATAACAACCAAATAATCCATGTTTTTAAAATGTAGCCACATCCAAAATTGCTACATTATCTAAAGGAGAAACTGCTTATCTTACTATTTTATGAGTTTATCCTGGGGCATTAGAAAAGCTGAGTTGCTAATTGTAATATTTAATATGCGTTCGTACTGCAGCTCAAATGCTGATGGCCATTCTGTTAAATAGCTTTCAAATGTTTGGCATCAAGTTGGGCTTGCTAACGCAGTGTTAATGAATGCAGATTTTGGTAAGTGCTTTATAAAATAATTAAATTGTCTACAAACAATAGAAGAATTACAGTTAGACAATTCATCTCACACAGCAACAGTTCAACAGCCAATATCTGAAATGTTCTCACACACTGACCAAGTGATAAGGAACTTTTGGTAAACCCTTGAAAAAAAAAAAAAAAAAAAAGCTTCCTTACCTCTACATAATTTCTCAAGAATAGGCATTTTCAACCACCCTTAACTTCTATTGTTTCTAATGTGTTTACAAAGCTGGTCACGCAACTACCACATAATTCCAGCTTTTTATATGCAAAACAATGCATTCCAAGGAACTAAAGTTGTTCGGTTGAAGCCATTCACCCAGCATGATTGTAAAGTGTTGTATAACAAGATCATCTCATTCTCTCTTCGATTTGTGTCTGGCATTTCCCCTATGTTACAGAGACTGCATTCCCCCCATGCATAAGGGTGCTGAGTGGCTTGCATTCTTCTACACCTCTCATACCATTCTGTCTATATCTCCCCCGATGTTAGGTCACAACTGGAATGAGCATGTACGCAATGGGAAAACAAGTAAACTTACTTGATGCTGATAGCATATTCAGTGTATTCTTTTGTGCGATGGCGCACTAAGTAGGTGCTGTTGACTCTGTTAATGAGCTCAGCCTCTGCTTGCAGTCGCTCCATCGGACCTGCGAACCTGTTCACAAAAACACAACCACCACAATGATTTTTAAGACCAAAATGGTAATTGTTCAATTTAAAAAGAAAAAACGCTAAAAGTGAAATACATGTGCTATGGAAGATGCTGGCAAACATTGGACATTTTTAAAAAAGTTTTGAAAATACCATAATCTGTGTTTTTGGAGTAGTGTTTGAACATATCTTAGAATTTGAAAGCTACTTAGCCTTATTGCAGCTTGAAGCTTTGGTAAGGGGAATATCAATTCCCACTTAACAGATTTTTTACAGCCAGACTTTGCACTGTGTTTCAATGTGACATTTTAGCTAGCTAGCCATTTACTCTGTAAGCTTATATACATTTGGACGTTGTACATACCATGGCTGAGTGGAGTAATCAACAGGCTTTGGGACCTGGTGAAAACACAGTCGAACATATAAATCACATACACATACACATTGAACACATACAAGAATTCTTATGAATTCATCACTTGTCCAATTCATAACCTTCCTAATCTGAGTAACCAAACTATATATACATTTTCACAATTACTTTTACCACATGTTAGCAAACACTATTTTCAACTCTGTTTATGCACTAGGTGCAATAGGTAGTTTTTTAACAGCTCCAATAAAGTGCCCTAATGTTGTCCTAATGTTGTTTTTATCTTTTTATCTAATTACGTACACTGATAAAGTAGTATCTTCAACTGGCAGATATAAAGCAGATATATTGATATTGTGAAATGCAGTACAATGTCAGGTTTTCACTCCAGTTTGAAAGACTAAAAAATACAAAATTCTACAATAGTTTACTATATAACATTGCTTTTCTAAAATAACTTTAATACTTTCAAGTATACGGCCAAGTACTTTTATTACTTACAGAAAGCAGAATGGCAACTTCCCTGTACTTATAACCATAAAACACATGGCCTATTTACTTTTTGTGCCAGGCAAAAACTGCTGAGGTCCTATTTCCTTGTGTCGTAGCGACATTAGCAAAGAGACCTCGAGAGTTAATGAAGATTGAAAGAAAAGGCTGCTTACACACGGGCATGGCTTCACAGCGTCGCTTGGAAAAAAGCCAACCTCTTTGGTTGACAGGATTTTGCCCTGGGACCACAAAGAGATAACTCTGTTATGTCTGTCTGGCTGACTCCGTCTCCATAATTCAGGAACAATTAGTGTGCAACACAGAGCAGCACAAATTTACAGCCCTAGTTAACTCTTGAAGAAATAATGGCTGTCAGGAAGCAGAGAGTGTGTTCCATTCTTCTACCTTGTTAAAAGGGACACTCTATGATTTGTGTCAGGAGTAGTCCTTGTGGTTGCAACCAGTGTTAGAAGAGAGAGAGTGCTAGAGCAGAATCAAGGAGTGAACCTTCTCATACAGTATTTTGATTTTGCAACGGTGAAGTAGCACCAAAATGTTTTCCCTAACCCTGCATTCACACAGGCAGCGCCAAATAATGTTAAAGAGTGTCCGGAGACACAGAGCGCCAGTGAAATAGCGTCTGGCGACAAAAGCCAAACTTTAACTTTATTCAAATTTTCAATGACGTGATGTAGCGACGGCCAATCAGAGTTTAGATGTGTCCATCTGACATTCCCCCTTTGTAAAAACAGCTCACTGTTTGATTGAAACTGTATATGGGGCAGACGGGAGAGGGTTAGATAATGTACTCTACTGTACAACTGTTTGTGTGTTAGCAGATTGTGTTGTGTTTCAGCGCCAAAAAATGCACGAAACCAGGATATAAATCAGAAATACTCCAAGGTTTACATGTAACTATTTGTAAATCGAAAGGTGAGATGGATGGACTGCTCCTGAAGGGCAGTTTGAGAGCTGTGTAGACGATCACGTCAAGTCAGAGTCCTGACCTGCCACCAGGCGCTGTGAAGGTCGGCACAGATTAGCTCAATGATGTCCCCCATCTGGATGGTGAGAGCTGGACCCGAAGTGGGGCTTGGCACCCCAAAGTAGTTCCTGATCACCTGCATCTTGGGCAGACCTGAACATAAAGATGGACAGACGCTTAGCCATTGTCTTTGGCTGCATAACAGAAGGAGCTTATCACCACATTTAGCTACTCTACTGTCATAGGGAAGAAACTGAGGGAAATTGTGTCTTGTAATTGCAATGTGGTACTGTATTTTCAAAAATGAACTTGTCATAGTAAGTGGTATTGGACTGACAGTGCCACAACATATTTAGAAATCTGTCAACAGCTATCAAATTTCCATTGAGCTACTAACAGATATGAATCTTTCCAACCTTGTAGCTTGTCCATGCAAGGCTACATACTTGTAAATAATGTAATTAAGAATATTGTTTGTGTTGTTTCTATGATGAAATTTGACTGTTCTCCTGTTTTAGGGGTTTGTTAATGGATAATTGACAGGAGTCTGGGAAAGCTAATTTCCTAAAACACACGTTTATAGGCCACTAGAATGCTTTTGTGTAATTGTAAGAATTTTTGTTCATAGGATTTTATTTCTAAAGGCAAATTCTAATGATGTATTATTTCCATAATTGTTCTTTTAAATGTAGCATCAGTTGGTTGAAGGCTGGTCTGAACACAAAGTCAGAGTTTTAACATGTTATTCCCTCTAAAAAAGAAAAGCTAAGAGTACCGTACCACCTGAAGTGTACGGGCGTAAACAGAGGGTAAAGTTCATAACTAAGATTTGTCTGCTAACACTTAGCTCCCTTAGATAGTGTGTGCGTGACACTATGTACGAACTCGGGTCTAAAGGGCATGTTTACCATTTCATGTGCCTTTGCTTTACTCAAGTATTCAAGAGCCTATTATAATCACGTCATCATCATATTCCATCAAAGTAACAGTGCTCTGTGGTGTAAACTCTGATCTCTGAATTGAGAGATACATTTCGCTTGCACATTCTTTCATTAATGTAAGAATAAAAGTCATCATAAAAAACACATTTGATTGCTAACTGACTTTGTTGGCAGGTAGCCATTAGCTCTATCTAACAATGGCTGAATCAAATGCATTTTTGTCTAAAACGCTGCGAGTAGACATAACTGATTTAGGACTAATGAGCGTTCAATATAAAATAGCTCGATAATAATATAATAAAAAAAAATAAACAATATATTTTCAGGTTGGATTTATCACCAGACCTTGCTCCGCCCTTGCTTATGTACTTTATCAAGCACACCCCACCCTAGAACACAGATTTATGAGAAGACCTTTTGTAAGGCCAGTTGCACTCAGTATGAATGTTTAGATGTTTGTTCAACAGGTGCATCAGAGTTCCATAACATCCACATAGTGAGATAAATTACTCCCGCACAGTTTTCTCACTGTAAGTATTTTGTGACTACTTTTGGTAGGTACTCTCCTCGACTGTGTTATATACAGAACTGGTGGAAATCCAATTATCTTTATATGAATTTATTAAAATATTAGTAATCTGGTAATTAAAGGTACACTCCGCGATTACGTTATAGTGTGTGTGTGTGTGTGTGTGTGTGGTGACCCTGCAGTGGACTGCGATGCCTTTTTCGAGATGCCCAGACTGAGCTGGGCCAGACTTCCCCAGTACTCTAAACTGAATTGTTTGACTAGATTTGGGTAATTGTGTAAACTGAATATTGTAATTCCTGTTTGTTGCAATCTACAAAAGATGAGAGGTGTTTATATTGCATGGAATTGTGGGTGATATTCAGGAATGAAGTGAGCAGCAATCACTTCATTAAGGGTGTCTAAGGGGGTGCCATGTGGTGAACTTGACCTGCATAATTTATGGTTAGCACACTGAAAAAGAAACAATACAACTGTGTTGTATTGAAATGAATGAACCTTAATGTATGTTTAAGCTCTGCTTGTGTCTGGTTGAAGCAGTTTATAGCTCAGCCCACAACCCAGCGTGTTCTAGCTTGCCTGAACAGGGTTTCTGAAGGCACGCGACTATGAAGAATTAGGTCTTGGGGGCATGAAATGCATTCCTCTCCACCCAAGGACACGCTGCCAGCGAACAATTTCAAAAACAGACAAAACAAGACGGGCATGGACAATTATGTATGGCTAAGGCGAGCGCGGCAATCAAGCTCCTATTGATTTGAATGCGCCGTCCGTCAATAGTGATTTTCCGCTGCGGGGAGGATGGAAGGATCATGGCCGAGGTTATCCGAGATTAGAGGCCGGACGATTTGAAACACCGCTGCATGTGACTTGCATTCATGGAGTGATTTGAAAGAGGTGGGGGGGGGAGAAGGATAGCTTATTGATGTAGTAGTAGTAGTAGTACTGTAGTAGTACTGCAGTAGCGTGCACTGAGTGACGTACCTGGGTCTGGATAGGGGCTGCGGCACGACTTGCTCTGCAAAGTGTCCAATAAAGAAAGATGCAACGGTTACACACTTGAGGCAAACATAGACGTGAATGTTTACAGGAGGTGACAACTCTGTGAAAAGGATTTCTTGTTTATTAATCTTTATTAAAACCCTTCAGTGTCAACCTCAATGTTAGTCCACATGGTGACGTAATGTGAACTGAAATATTTTGTTTGGTCGCTGTATTTAATGAACCACAAATAAACTAGTCAAGGATTACAGTACAGTCGGAATTGAACATTGTGTTCTCCTATCCATGACTTCCCTTTTTACATTATTCTATTGCTTTATTGTTAATATAATATCTAATATCACATTTACATGTTGTTTATTACAGTACAGTAAGGCCTTAATGCCTTACTGTACATTTTATTTCAGCATTAATGCAACAAGGTAACTGATGTAATGTGTTAGATGACCCTAACCCTATTACACACTTGTTTACTCTGTTATTGTAGGGAGGTTGACATGCAGAAGGCCCGTGTATCTGGCAGCAACAGCATAAACAAAACAATCCTCTATTTATCCTGTCTGCAACCAACTGACATCAACGCAGACAGCCAAATGTATTCCAACCTGCTGTACTGACTTGCACAAGACGACTGTAATTAAAACATTGCGGTGAATGCAGAAAAAACAGCATCTCAAATGGCTTCTTTGGGAAAACTGGCAACAGACATTAAGCATGCCAGACATGGAAACATGCAGTATGCACTCTGCACTCTGCAGATCAGGACTGCACATTTAAGTTTCCTCTGCAGATTACTGTAGAAGGGAGCAGAGGGAGCAGAGAATTGCTGCGCATGCGCACATGTCAACAAGCACACACACACACACACACACACACACACACACACACACACACACACACACTCACCTGTGGCCTGACAGAGCTGGGATCTGAAAGAAGTTTGAGAACAGGCATGGTGAACGACTGGATAGCGGATGCACGCACGCACGCACTCACACACACACATGGAACACGGCTGCAACAGTCCCTCATTAGCAAGGAGAAGTCGAACGGGTTCGAGTTAGACTGCAGAGCTGTTTGTTTTGCTGCACTGCCGCTACCTGACAGTCAGTATAGGGGTGGTAACAAGTTAGGTGGAGGGGGGGGGGCAGGCCTATGGGTTTTGCTCCACCAGTTTCTTTCATTGGCTCCCCAAGGGACAGGCTACACCCACTACACACACACACACACACACACACACACACACACACCTATACAAACAGAGCACTTGCGTAAACACCCAAATCCACACGTAGGAACTTACACAAACACATGTGTACGGGCGTCCCAAGACACACACAGACACACAGACACACGCCCGCCCACGCGCACGCGCACGCACACACACACTTACACACATTTATTTCCCAATAGGCTCTTGGAGATAAAACTTTGACCTGTTACAAAAACAAACCATGTCTTGATAACAAATATAAATGCTAGAGCATATCTCTTCCACACACATACACACGCACACACACAGGGACATATAGTATACACATATAGTGAACAATGTATTGGTCCCCACTATGGTTTTGTTATTGTGTTTTTCATTAACTACAGTATATTATTAAGGCTTAGGGAATATCCAACACATAGAGGACTGTTTGCTGGCACGTATTAACATTAAAAGGTACGAGATCTGAAATGTACATCTGTGTTGGGAGTTACATATAATCAGTACTACATATTTATTTGGCTGATAATACTGCGTCGTGTGTACAGTACCTGTTATATTGAAATATACTGATCTCTTTACTTCATATCACTAATGACACTAACAATACGTCTCTAAGTATAATATATAGTATAATTCTATCCTCCTTTCCTCCCTTTCTATTAAAAAAAATAAAATCCTTTCTTCTACTCTGCTAGATCAGTTCTTAGAATACTAAGCACTTGAAGAGTGAATAATAACTTTAAACTTTGATTACTCGACTGTTTTAAGGAGTAAATGATAAACCTTTCAGCAATGTTGCGCATATGCATAGGCAAAGTAACCTTGTTACATGATGTTGTCCTTTTTCTAGGAGAATGTTATCTACTTGTAAAACTGGTGGTTAACCGGTTCATCTGTTGACAAATGTACTAATTGTAAGTCGCGTCTACTAAATGCTGTAAATGTAAATGAAAATGTAAATATATATATATATTATATTTCCTATGTTTTGTTGTGTCTGTTACGCCGGAACAACTGACTGAGCACAGAGGTTTAAATTGGTAATGTGATACGTGTTTTGGCTAGAGTATTTCCACATATAGTATTAACATGTATATTACATGAGCAGAAATTGTGTTTTGCCATGAAATTCCTTGTTTAAGAAGGGATACTTCTTGGATATGAACTGAAAGTACATGACTGGATGTGTGTGTGTGTGTGTGTGTGTGTGTGTGTGTGTGTGTGTGTGTGTGTGTGTGTGTGTGTGTGTGTGTGTG
>JAOEHI010051045.1:2336-19562 GCA_025447815.1 Percopsis transmontana | reverse complement strand
AACCCACCAACCCAAAAACAAAACCCACCCCCCCCCCCCCCCCCCCCCCCCCACACACACACACACACACACACACACACCTCCTTCAGAAAAGCACACACACATACAACTATTTTGTCAAATGTTTCAAATGGTTGTCTGTGATTGTCTATATGTAACATTGGTAAATAATACTTTTTACACACATATTACAGTGCAGACACAGATCTTTCCAGCGCTAATTGTTGTCTGTCAGAAGCTCAGCATCTGGGGCTCATACAGTATAATAAAAATATTGAAATAATGTGTATGACTCATGATTAAGTTTTATCCAAAGTTTCACTGTAAACCTTGTCTTGCCTGTCCCGCTACCATCAAAACAAACAAAGGGTGAAAAAACATAACCTCGCTGGCAGAGGTAACAGAAAAGCACAAAAACGTATGCACTGTTGGAACTTGGAACTTACAGCATGTCTGTGCCTTATTTCAGCACTGATCACCAAAAAATGAGATCTGGCTTCTGCATGCGTAGTTCTAAACAGAAGGACCAATACGTGTGAGCCTTTGACTCACCAATGCTGGAGTCCCTCCTGAAGACATCCCTGTCGAAGATGTAGAACGAGAGGTGTCTAAAGCTGCGCGGTATCTCGCAGTAGAAGTCCTCTCCATAGAATGGACTAGATGAGAAAGAAAGAGAGGAGAGAGAGAAACACAAGGGGGAAAGAGGAGGTAATTCCTTTATTTTATTAAAACAAGAGACAAGGCAACCTTGCATATGTACCAAACTTATCCACACCAAATGCTTGTAGACATAGGCCTACACTTAAAACCTAGAGGAACTGTAGAGGGGTGTAATGAAAAAGAGGAAATATGATGAATAAACTAAGAATAAATATGCCTCCCGTCAACATGTAATAAACCGGAGGATAAGAACAGAATCTGTGTTATATGTCTTTTTATAGTAGTGTGTGTGCCACATTAGTCAAAGACTGGATGTCTCAGTTTAAAACAATTGACAGTGGAGGAAATGAAGCAATGAGTATCCCATGATTCAAGCCCTGAGGCTGACTATAACAACCACTGACTGACTGCATTCCCCACTCCCAGTAGACTAGTCAGTTGGACCTCCCAGTGGGTGGCAAGATCATTGCCAGAGCCGGCGTCAGACCAAGCTCAGCAGGGGGGCATTCATTTTATTTGGTTTGTATATGCTACATATTGGAGTACGCATTACATTTGTGGATACACATATTTTATTTCAATACAGCAGATATAGTTAGTGTATACATATATTCAGCTCTGCATCATTATAAACAAATACGCGTAGACTAATAACTGCGTCTATGTGAGAGAAGACAAATATTTCTATACTCTGGCTTGCTATACCATAAGCATTTTGCATAATCAGTGTCCCTCCATTTAAACGTAAAGTATCACGTCATTCAGTTATCCAAATAACTGACTGTACCTTTGTCTAAAGAAACTCACCCACAAATGGCAGTAGGCAATAACATATTAAAGAGACCATCTACTTTGTTGTTGAGGACGTGCTTGAAGTAGATGCAGCAGCACATCTAGATTCCAAGTTTGAGGGTGGTCGTGGTGATCACAAATTCCCAGGTTCGGGTGAAGGAGCTGGGGTTTTAAACAATTTTCTGATATCCATATCGAGCAAAAAACTTTGACAGCTCTTGCCGCGTTTCCAGTTTTAGCTAGGTGACGGTTAAGTACATGTACATTTATTATGTATTATTCATAATATTTTTAACTTCATTGCAAATTGCAAATTCAAAGAAATGTGAATTATATGAATATTATTTTGGGGGCATAAAAGTCTATTGGGGGGCATTGCCCCTCAATGCCCCCCAATAGCTCGCCGACTCCTATCTTTGCAAGATCTTGAAGTAACCATTTGCTATATTATTTTTCATTATTTTGCTAGGAACCTTTTCATAAGCAACCGAGGGTGTAGCATCTCTCTGACTGCCATTCTAGTTTATCTATGAGCTAGTCTATACCATGGCCTTCCCTTTATACCGTATATCAAGCTTTATGATGATTAAATTAAAACCATGGGAACTAAAGATTTAATTTAGAATAAATATGTAACAATGTGTAGCTTGTCACATTTACAGAATAATTGTACGTACTGTAAATACTGTATATATTGAGACTACATAACTTGGATAAACTGATAGCAAAGAGGGCAGTGCTGTGCTTACCAAAGTGACTTCTCAATTATCTTGGTTCTGAAGACCTCTTCTTGGTCCAGGTTGACAGTACAGTAACAGTCCCTCATCCTGTTAGGCCCTGGGTATGGAGGGATATTCTTCGCTTCACCTGTTAGAACCAGGAACAATAGAAAAAAGGGAGAGAAATGGGAGGAGATTTAATTATTAGAAGCACAGCAAATTCTAAAACAATATGTGGGAATATTGTTTTATGTGACTATTGTGTGCTCTTGTATTTATCATTGCAGGATCATTGGAAATATCCGAAATACAAGAAGAATACGTAAGTAGTTTCACATATCTGTGATGATTTTTTTTTTTATCTCACACATCAACTCAGATGGAGTTTTTCAGCGAACGTCTCCGTTCAGCTGCCAGGGTGCATCAGAACACAGTATCATTACATCACCAAACCCAACAGCACACATGCTTAGCTCCGCAGGGGGTATCTACTTTTACACTAGACCCACTAGACCAACCGCACGCTTTGAGAAACATACGCAAAATATGTACACATGCCCGATTTAAAAAAATACGCTCAAATTGTCCTCACTGTGTTGCCTTTGTGTGTGTGTGTGTGTGTATGTGTGTGTGTTTTGTTAGATCTGTGAATGAAAGAATCTGTGTGGGATATTTCCTCTGAGCCTAATGAAGCCTAATCTGTTCATGCGATGTGTGTGACAGATAGCACTCCCTCTCACAAGAATGTGGTCCAACCACCCACTGAGGCGCGCACACAGACACACGCGCACAAACACAGGCCACGAAGATAATGTTCCAGTCCCCAGGGACCAATATAACCACCTCTGTAAAGCCATGGATCTGTATTAGACTATTAGACTATTTCTCCTAGCCTTGGGAATTCCTGGGGAGTCTATAGTTACACAGGCCCTAGACTGATGTTGTCTGCTCCAATAGCACTCCATTATCTGCCGGGTAATCTAATGCCGCCAATTAGCAGCAACACCGAGCTACAGCGAATCCTACGAGCAGAGAAATATTTACACCATAACTAGGGAGTGTTGTTGGCGGTAGCATGTCCACCACTGACGCTTCCAATTTATGCTTTGCACTTTTGGAAAAGCAGTACAGTGTACAGTACAATAAGGAAACTGCAACTGATTTGACACGCCTGAAAGAAAGAGGAGTGCACTTGTACAAAACTGCGTAACTTCCTGCCAGCCAGCTCCCTGTTTCTGAACCCGGCGTTAGTGGACGTTCATTCCCAACACAACATTTGTTGACAAACACACAAGACTCCCTACTTGAAGCGGTGTCCTTAAACCGTGGGCGTCTCAACTTCCTCTGCTATTTCTTTCTCCCTGCTGTCTGCCTCGTCGCATGTTTTGTCTCCTTTCTCTCTTATCTCTCAGTTCTCTTTCCTTCCTCTATCATGTAATCCATGTGCCCTTAGTCTTGACCTCTGCTATAGCCTCCAGCATTTGTTTTTCTCCTTTGCCTTAACCGTGGCGAAGGCCACCTGACTGAAGCGTCCAGGTCGCCCTAGTAACCAAAACATGATGGGATTATCACAGCTCGCTGTACACCATGTTAAGTTGCACATTACTGATTCCGTGGGGAATCAATCTGTCCTCTGCGTTTGACCCATCCTAACTGCTAAGGAGCAGTGGCCAGCCACAGTGCAGGGCTATTCCACTGAACCGTCACAACTCGTCCAGGAACTAAACCAAGTAAACAGAAGAGAAAGGGCAAAAAACACCTCCAAAAAAGGCACGGACAATTCATATACAATGATTACCTCATAACACGTTCTAAAGCAACCACCACAACCTAACCAGTCACTCTGCAGTATGCGCAGAATAAACTAAACGAAACAAATAACAAACAAACTTTCTAAAGGAAAACAGGAAGTGCGCAGCCTCTGCCACACTCATGATGATGATGAGTAGATGTTTAATGTAGAAAGGGTAGACGGGGGGAATTGGGTAGTTTAAACAGTATGCATTACCCGCTAGAGGGAAAGTCTAAGACTGACGCGGGTATGTGATGTGACTGTCTGTGTGAGACGGAGTATAGATCGAGTTACATCCTTAGCAAAGGGAAGATAAGCCAGTAACCTGATTTTTGATCCATGATACCTTAGAACGACAGTTTCTGTAATTGTCTGTCTCGTCCTTCTCTACATTGTTTGCTCTACTCTTCTGCCGTTCAATTTCTCTTCTTTAATTTTTCCCACTTTCATTATTTTCTTTCTTCCTCTGTCATTCTCCAGGCGGCGTGACTCACTGTGCTGTCTCTTCCCTCGAGGCTCAAGACAAAGTAAGCAGAAAACCAAAACAACAGCATCGCTCCCTTTTCATTAAGAACCCTCACCTCCGTAGACTGTGGAGAATATTCTGCCTTTGGTATCTAGGCAAATCCCACATTGTAGACACACACACACAGACACACACACAAACACACACACACACACACACACACACACACACACACACACACACACACGCACAGGTAACGTGGGGGTGGCGAGTGAAAACACAGAGAAAAAATGACAATCATTTGCAGCCTTCAAACAGTAATGAAGGTGAGATGAGGCAATGGGGCCATCTCACATTCAGAGGAAACGATGAACAATAAGACATAAAATGAGAATGAATGAGCATAAATGTGTTTTGCCCCTATCGCTCTGACGCTGGCTCTTTGCAGCGGTGTTGAAAACACAGAAAAGCACACACCGTTTTCTGGCTGATAGGCACAGGCATAAACCTATTCAATGTCTGTGTGCAGCCCAGCTCCCCTACAAAGCCTGAGAAACACAGCCATGAGGGCTGGTGGGGGGGGAGAGTGAGTCATTGTAAGAAAAGGAGGAATATTTCTAAGAGAGGGAGGGATGGGGGGGTTGTAAAGAGGGGTAAAGAGGTTGAGGGAAAGATAGAAATATACGAAGGGAGAGAGTGAGAGAGAATAGCGAAAAAGGAGAAAGGGGCGGTGGGGTGGGGTGGAGGGTCACGTAGATAGAAAACTGGAAAGCAGTTAGCTTGGAGAAAACTGCAACAGGAAATGAGATGAGGAGAAAGGAATTTCAACTGGATGTGGTTTAAGAGGCAGTGAACAACTCAGCTACCCTTGAAAGTGTGTGTGTGAGAGAGAGAGAGCGTGTTTAAGACGGTGGGAAAGAGAGGGGATGTAGAGAAAGGACAGGTCAGAAAGACAGATTAATGGTAAGTGCACAATATCATTATTATCAACGTACTGCATAGTCTTGGAAGCATCAAATCATAGTCTAAAAACATGAGGATGAGACAGGACTGTATTTCAGCTGTTAGTCTTAACTAAATATCATCATAACTTCCATCATTCCTGCAAACAAATCCTCTAAACACTCTAGGTGATGGCATGTGTATTTTCTTGGACTCTAGGAAGTCTAGATGAACAAAGTCCCCTCTTGTGTGTTTATGTGTTAATAAGTGATTAGTTAATGACTGATTTCATTGATTTCCTGCCTATGGGGCTATACCTGCACCCAGCCTATTGAGCCCAGACAAGAGAACATCTCATCTCATTGACCCATTGGCACATAGACTGTGACCGCAGTACCCACAAACCACTGTTCATACTGCATGATGGGTCCTAATGAGCCGTGCTCGAGCACTAACATCGGCAATGCATTCGTAGAAACCCGTAGTGCTACGGGTTCACAGTTATAGCTCGGCTTTGCTCTGCGTCACATTCCTTGTGTCCCGTTGATGAACCAGTCTTCAGTTACTGATCAAACAGACTTTCTGTGTTGCACAGCCTAGACCTAATGTTCACCAACACTTTAATGTAATTGGAAAATTATGCAAGAGAGAAATGTACAGGCACACATTGACAGAGATCATTTCAAGCTGGTCTTGTATGACCGAATCAGGTGTTTTATCTGCCCGTGCACCAAAGCACACACAGTATGTTTGTTAATGATGGCGTGAATAGACGTTTTTAAACTAGCACGGAGGTCAGAAGGAGGAAAGTCAAACTCAGGGCCAGTAATTCCTGTGGAGAATCTAGTGAACACCTAACACTGCCTTTTTTTTCTCCTATTTACATATGCACGTACATTTTGCTATCTGTTGCATCAACAGGAAGGATAAAAACAACCGCTGAAAGGGTTGGTCCGTGTATGTGGTAAGCTGCTCCTGATAACAGGGGAGAGCATACCCCCTGTTGTGAGACCTGATTTAATCAGCGCGAGGGAGGAGACGGTTTCCATATTACTTTCCAAACTGTTTTCTGTGTAAAATGTGGTTGCACACAACACCACACCTTTCTGCAGCTGTCTAAATATGCTGCTTCTGATACTGTAGTAGCCATGTAATAGATTTCTTCAAAACTATTTGTATTATATTAGCTACAAAGGCTGGTAAATATTCTCGCGCTTATGTCATCGCCAGCAGGCAGCGATCATCCTTAAAATAGAAAAATAAGGTCTGCTTTTCCAGTGGAGCATCTGAAGGACACCCCAAAGGAGTGGCATGGGCATCCGGGCTAGCTCAACCCTGTATTTATCCCCTATTTACCCAGCAGTCCCATGCCATTATTCCACACATGTTCCTAGTACTGTGTTCCAGTGGAAGGTAAGTTACAGGCTGCGCTCGAGGCCTCCGTATCCAGCCTGGATTATTCCACCAGCTTAAAGCCACCTGCACCAAAAGACATTCTGCATCTCAAACGGCAACAGGTGTGTGTATACAGCAACAACAACTTACCTGTAAATTGTCCTCGTAGGAGAAAAGTGGCATATACTGTATGTGCTTACAAACTAGTACAACCACCCCTCTGATGGGGTTTAATGAAGATAAGGTATCCCCCACCCACATCTGCTGTCTGTACAGAGGGAAGTTTGGGGACCTAGGTTGGTCAACTGCCAACGGGTGGGGGATGGGGGGGGTGATCTGTCACTGGAAACCATCAGCTGTCCCTGGGGCGTCCGAGGCTCCCCCTCGCCCAAGTCAACCGGCTTGGGTGACCTGACTTCAGCCCTGCACTGCTGTTTCCCGGTCATCATCTGCATGTGCACACCACATTTTTATACGCGGCTGGGCCTACACCATAGGAATGACATGTGACTTTATAGGCCAATGAAACAATGAGACATGGAGGGCAGACAACACTAGTGGCATGTGCCGTGTCAGGCAGTCCTAGTGTGTAAGATTATACAATTTCAGAATTATTTTAGAAACCTGGGCAGGGCAGCTCCATATGTTAAGTATACATGTATAATAGCTGAGGCGAATTAGTGTTTTGACTCTAACTGCCATGATATCCCTCCTTTCACTATTTTCACAACTTGTTTGCACATGCACAGACATACACACATTACATACATACACCCCTATTGTTGTGTGTGTGGCAGTGCATGGGGTTGGGGACCCACGGTAACTGTGCTCTGCTACCTGTGGCCAATATCTTAAATACAAACGACCAAATGAATATATCAAAGGTTTTACACATTAAACAAGCGCCTTGATGATATAATACAACCACTCCATTGTTCACTTCCAGGGCTCATCAGTTTGTTTGAAATTTCCCTTTAAAGGGTTCCAATATTATAAAAAAAACAACTGTACAACTGAGGATTCCCTCTTTCCCTCAGCACTGTCACTCAGCACTCAGCCATACCAGGGGAGAGTCACCTCTCCCGCTTTCTCCCTCAGTGTCCATCTGGTTTCTATCAGCTTGTTGCCAAAAACACAATTCTTTTGTAGTCTTTCCCAGCCAATCAGGAAATGAATTGGGGGTAGTTTCCTGTTTCCTGTGTTCAGGCTTGGGCCTAGTAGCCCAGTTCAGTTTCCAAAACACACACACAGTTTCCTTCCGGAAACTAAGAAGAGACATCATCAGGGAAAGCACAACAATAGGAAGTCCAGTCTTCCCCTGGCCCTCAACCCCCGTCTTCCGGAATTTCCTCCTCATACAAATATGTGGCAGATTTTCAGCTCATCTGCCAATTGCTGTTGAGTGCCAAAAGCCCACCTCCACTTGTCACTCGGATGCAAACAGTGTGATGCAAGGGTTGCATGTAGACAACTGGGACCAGAGGCCACAGGGATCAGACAAGTATGGCTTCTACTGTTGCCTCTGCTACTGGGTAACTAGATGGTCAAAACGATATGGGCTGATATTGTCTATTCAACCTTCACACTGCTGTTGTAAAGGTTTGGCTCAACACATTCAAAAAGGCTGATGATGCTAAACATGTATTAACATCAGGTCTTTAAACAACAAAAGACAAATAGAGACTACAAGTAATTCGGAAACCAATTCCTATTTACAAAGAACAGAAATATGGCAGCAATCAATATATCAATTAAAATATCTTGATATTTGTTGACATGTTTTCTGCTCAGAGCTTCTAACACATCTGAAGTCAAAACAAGCTTAAGGGCACAAAGACAAGAACCTTCAGATTAGTGCACACAAATTGTAGCAAATATGTGTTGTGTTGTGGTGTCTCCTTTTCTTTTAGCTATAGCATATTTAAACAGCTGCCCTTTTGATTCTGCTGCAATGGCATCCATACTTTGCAAGTCCCGTTTTATGAAATAAACAACAGGGCATCTATCCTCAAAATAGGACTCAAAAAGTGCAAATTAACACAAGCGATATCATGTGTGCCACATGACAGTTGATGTTCAACTGAGGCTAATGAAGGCTTCCAGCGTTTGACAGCAACAGAGGTTCTGAATTGTTTTAGAACTATGAACCTGGGGTGTCCGTCAATAGCTATTGAGCCAGTAGACTGTCTAAAATGCTCGAGAGAGAGAGAGAGAGAGAGAGAGAGAGAGAGAGAGAGAGAGAGAGAGAGAGAGAGAGAGAGTGAGAGAGAGAGAGAGAGAGAGAGAGAGACGTTGTGAAGAACTGTCACCACAAGTCTGGTTTTATCCGATTCGACGTGGGGAAAGTGCCCAGGAAAGCCATCTGGATTTGCAGCTGCTCATTCGGTCGACTCATATATCGCTCAACCTACTAAACAACATCCAGACAGTCCGCTCTACAGCTATAGAGCATGCAGTTATTATGTGGATTCTTACTGGCTGTCAACATAATTCCATGTGTTTGAAAAAGCCCAGCGCAGTTTTTACAAATTGCGATGTATTGTCATTCCGCTACAAGAAAAGCGTGTGATTTGAATTACAATATAGAAAGAACAGGACAGATTGGTCCTCACGGGCGCAGGCACCCAGTCAAAACCCCCAATGCCTACTTGGCCCGTGAAGCCATCCATTGACGCGCGGAGGCTGGGGGTAGGGAATTTCTCTAGTGTCGCTTACCTATTTTTATTTTAACGCTCTGAAAAACTCGGAGACCTTCCTCTTCTACCGCCATGCTTGCACAGCGGGTCCGGGCTTTCTTTTTGGACTGCTAAACAGAAACGATCCTCCACGGTAATTGGTTCCGGCCTTTCCAGCGCACGGCTATTCCAGTGGTTTTGTACATCTATGTTCCCCCGACAGCAACCATTCCCCGTTCCGTTCACTGCAACTGACTGGCTGGGAACAGGCAACCAGGCGGCTCGAAATCGCGCACCACTGCCAGAGGGGGCGTGGTTGCACACTGCACCTCCCATCTACAGTGTCTGTGAGACAGCGTCATGAGGAGGTCTGGTCTGAGAGGCTCAAATCTTGGCTCACATTCGTTATTTCATATAGTTTTATGCTCACATTCTCTCATGAGGGCAACGGTATCGTTCGTTTAGTTAGTTAGTTCACTATAGTTTGGCCTAATCCACGGTAATAGTAGCCAAACCCCTTTATTTCGCCTTGAAGAATACAGAAAAAAACAGTAGTAGGCCTACAGCGCTAGAAACCAACAGATTTTATGTTATTGCAGTAATAACAGATTGATGTTGCTAAAGAATAAAGACTTAGGCCATTTCTGCAGTGTAGTTTAGGTCTGACTAAGCTAAACGTGACTTTATTTTACTTGAACTTGAAGTTGAGGTCTTTACAGCTTATGTTTTTGATTGTTCACGTCATTTAAAAGACTTATGGAGTAATATGCATGCAAGGCATAGCCTGCAGTATGTCCTTCTTTCTTCAGGAACTGAAAAAAAGTAATTCAAGGGCTGCAGACATATTTTAATAATTGATATGGTCAACGTATTAAGGTGCATTGATTTTCATGATGCATATAGCCACTTTGCTATTTTATTGTTCATGTAGGTTAATATTACCTCTGATTTGCCAATTGCAAATAGGGTAACTTTTTTCTTTACTATTTATAATGGGTGCCTATATAGAAAAGTTATGGAACTTCTCTCTGTAAATGTAATTACTTGTAATTACTTACAGTGAAATCTGACTATATTTTATTTGCTTCACGTTATTAACGAGCATAGAATGTGTGACTCAGATTCGAGATTTAAGGCTTTCAAGTAAAGTCTTAGCAAAAAAAGGAGTCTGTGGTCATATTCTTTTGAACGTTAGTGTTCTGTTGGCATCGTTTCCCTCACGTGATAGAAGCAGCTGCCATTGAGAGTGAGTGTTTAGCAAAATAAGGAACACACAGGCCTACAGTCAAAAGTTTAACAAAACTTCCATACCCCTTTAAGTGACTCGACTACAACACTGGACTATAAAATCAAACACAAATTCAAACAATACAGATTAATATTGACAGCACAATAAGCATAAAACACTAGATTGGTATATCTAATATCCATTATGATCCACAAGAATCAATGCAGACATAAGCATTGAACAATAATAGCATATTCATCTGTAAAATGGAATAGAGTGCATGTTTATTTTTTGCCCCAAAGACACTGAACACTGATAATATATATAGGTAGTTGGCCTTGTGAATGTGTGATGTTAAAAAAAGAAAGATCATCTTCGGCCCATGCTTAAGCTCATTGGGCCAGGACTCTAGATCACCCCAGCAAAATGTACGCATTCCTCAAAATAGCCTCTGGTCGAGAACACTCTACAGACCCAGCAAGCCAAGCCCAACCCAGCAGTGATTCAGCACTGCTGGACACTTCTCAGCAGGAACATTAGCTAGCTAAAGCAAAGCCTTGGGATTAGCTGTGACTCTGTTATAGCAGCCCCAAATCTAATTAGGCTATATGTTTCTTCTCTCTCATCTGCCTGTTACGCCAACCAAAAATGACTCATAAACAACCCTGTCTTTTTCTATAAGCTACCAAGGAATGCACATCATAAATGAAAATACATTACAAGATGTGTTCATTGGTGACTTACTGCAGAGTACATTGATAGCTTTAGAATATAAAACATTGCATATTGCTTGACAGCTGCGGATGGACTGGCCATGTGACCAGAATGCCCTGCGCGAGATTGCCAAAACAAGTCTCCTTTGGCGAGCTAAAAAATGGCAAGGTGGTGCATGTTGGCCCCAAAAAGTGCTACAAAGGATATACTGAAAGCCTCCTTGAAGAGCTTTGGATTTGACCTGAATAGCTGGGAACCCCTAGCTCAGGACCGACTTGCTGGGAAAAGAAAAGTCCAAGAAGATGCAGTCTTCTGTGAGAGCAGGAGATGCTATAGTGACAGCGGCAGCAGCGCAAATGTACCCAGGAGGGAAGTGTGGCTGTACCTCAGAGCTCTACATCCTACCTGTTCTGCCCCAGAGAATTCTGGGCTCAGATTGTTCTTTTCAGCTATCTGCACACTCACCAAAACCCAACAAGATGACACTCGCCATGGTCATCATCAACTATGATGGACGAACAAGAGACATACTCAAGTGAGAACTTTCATGTTGTACGTCCTTTAGTAAAGTATTATTAAACATGGCATGTCAATTAAAAACATCATTATTTACAGTGACTGTCATAAAGCTGATGCCATATCAAAACACAAATGCATGTGATTTGCTACATCAAAGGGGTATTTTTAAGCAAATAATGGGTGGGGAGCATGTCATGCATTACACCACCTATGAAAATCATGCATACTGGCAGCTTATGAGAGGCAGGATATGAGGAAATAATGTGTGAAAGATCTTTATACCATTCATTTACTTCAGTTTAGCCTACGCCCTGTGGTAAACCACATGTGTACAGTATGTGAGTGGTGGGTGTGTGTGTGAAAGAGGGGACAGAGAAAGAGGGGACAGATGTTGATTATAAGCAGATTAGTGTAAAGATGGTTACTATTTGTTGGTCATTTAAATGGATTCAAGCCAACAACTGGTAGGTAAAATGAGGGCATAGGCACACTATAAATACAACCACTAACATATACCCCCCCCCCCCAACCTTTCATGCTATTTTTACACAAGCATATTAACACATAAACTGTGTGTATGCATGTGTGTACGAGAGAGAGAGCACTGAGTTGAACAGATGGTAACTGAAATGCTCCAAGTTAATCCCTGTATTATAGAGCAAAAAACAGATCCTTTATGTTTCTGACTTCTGTTCTCAACACATCAACATAAATTGACAGACCAATGATATATGTTAAATTCTGATGTGTAGGAATTAGTATTATAATTTTGACAAGCTTCATAGCAATTATGATTATGATTATTATTATTATTATTATACAGCAGCAATATTACAGTAAGAAACACTACTATGCTGCTAGTCTCCTATTTTCTCCAGCCTTTCAGTTGATCTATACGTTCCACATGAATTACTCTGTATCTGTCTTCATTTTGACTTGAGAGATTGAGGGTGTGCACACCACAAATGTGAAACTAAGGGTGACAACATTTTATCTGCAGATTTGATACATGTATGTATATGTATGTATCTTAGCAGCAACCCAAAAGTGGACAAACAAGTGCTTGCAGGAACAGCTTGCTGTGATCCTGAGAGGCCAATGTGTAATCTATAATTCAAATAGTGAAAGGAAGGAAGCACACTAGGGCCAGTCTATCTGTTTCAAGATTTTACAACAACTAAGATTGTCTGCAATTTGACGTTATTATATCTACATTCCAGAATCCAAAAGAGAACACTGGCTAGAATGTGATGTAAATGGACAGACAATAAGATACCAGGGATTTACACAAGGTGTAAATGTGTGATTTTGAATGTACAGAATAATGAATTGTGCTATACCACCACCTAGTGTCGGACTTTTATGGGACAGTCCCCTTGGCACAACAACTTTACCTTGTATTTTGTTTTGTCCAAAAATGAAAAATAATGTATAGCTTAGCTTATAGTAAAAAATGTAATATCTTCTTCACGCCAAGGGTACTCAGACATGCTGTTTGCCTATGCTTATCAAGCTAGAATTTAAGGAACTAATAAATAAATAAATAGTATTAAATAATAATAATAATAATAGTCAAACTAATAAACTATTAACTGCAGAAATTGCTCTTCGTTTGTTGCTCTTTGCTTGAAATGTTTCGGAATAAGTGCAGTAAAAACGGTAGATACCGTATCTCTGTGACTAGCTAACAGTTACTGTCACTTTAAAACATTCTCCTATCCGTTTCCACCACTGTGCTCTCTTCCCCATTTCGCTGCTTTGTTTTCATTGTCACTCTGTTCATCATGGCTGCTCATTCTACCGAGGAACCGTTCCCTTTCCACGGGCTGCTGCCCAAAAAAGAGACCGGTGCTGCGTCCTATCTCACCAGGTTCCCTGGCTACGATGGACGAGGTGTGCTCATCGCTATTCTCGACACCGGTGTGGACCCAGGGGCCCCGGGCATGCAGGTACCCTTAACCGCCTGTTAAATGCTAAATGCTAGTTTTAGCTAGGCCTTACTCATTCAGTTAGTGCACCAAGGCTACCACATCGTACCTACCCAACTGTATCTTAGATTTTGAACGATAAAAATGCTTCAAAGTTATTATGACACCCAGAGCTGTAGACAGATATGGATCGTGAGAATTTAATTTAGCTGTCAATGTCTAAGATGACTGGACCACCTTTTTGTATTTGGTTTGGATTGTTAAACCAGTTAGCTTAGCGATGATGTAGCCAACTGAATTAGCGTGCTGTAGTTGGCTATGGGTATAACTTAACTGATTTTATGTTGTGGCATATGAGTAATTCTTACAACTAGTGGCTTGAAAATTAGTCGTTGTTGACATGTATTTATTTATTTGATTTGTAGCTCACGCTAACTGACTAGCTAACTAGCCGCATACATTTGCTAGCTGCAAAGTCACGTTGGGGATCAACCCAAGTCAGTTTGTGTGTAGTTAAGCTGCCTGCAATTCTTAATGCTGGAACAGCTGGTTGAGCTTTTGTGTCAAGCATAAATGGACATTTGACATTTTGTTCTCTCCTCATTTGCACAGTGCAACTGTTCGTACTGTACATAGATTGTGCTATAGCGCCCCCTAGAACTGAGAAGTGTACCTTTTTAATGCTAAACTGATGCTCAGTCCATTACGATGATAGAGTATCATTCGAATTGATTCTGATGACATAGTTCAAATTCAAACTGTTTAATTTACACTTTACACCACACTCTTAAAATGGTCCTCATTACCATTGACTATACTCAGTGAAATGTTCTTACCAACTTGTACTACTGTCTTTTCAGATCACAACTGAGGGGAAGCCAAAGATCATTGACATCATTGATACGACAGGCAGCGGTGACGTGAACATGACAACCATGGTGGAACCTAAAGATGGGACTATTGCTGGTCTCTCTGGTAGAACACTTGAGGTTAGCAGATCTCTGTTCTGTAATCACTAGAAATGAAGGAATCAAACCAATGAATAAAAGGCCTGTATAGATATACAGGAAACCAAATTGAGTTAGGTGGACACAATTTTTATCACCCTCTACTTGGGTGTGGGTGTTTATGTCTGATCTCTGCTTTTATAAATCTATAGATTTTATGTTGCTTGTTTCTTTTACCGCTTTGAATGTTATCACACTAGATAATCAGATCTGTGTTCTTGCTTTTTCTGTCTTCATGCCCCCCTCCCCCTCCCACCCAGATCCCTCCTGCCTGGGTCAATCCATCAGGGAAGTATCGCATTGGAGTTAAAAATGGCTATGAGTTCTTCCCTAAGGCTCTTAAAGAGAGAATACAGGTAGAAGGAGCAAGACATTTTAAAGTGTTAACACTGATTTGTAAAATACCAAAGATTAAAAAAAAATGGCTTCTTAATATTCTTTGACTGTTGGGAGTTGTAAAAGTGCTGTTTCTTTTGGCCACTAGAAAGAACGCAAGGAGAAAATGTGGGACCCACCTCATAGAGCAGCTCTAGCTGATGTCAGCCGCAGGACGGAAGAGTTTGATTTGTCACACCCCTCCCCCTCACAGGTCAGAACTACCAGCTAAGTATTGTGTGTATTTGTCAGCATTTGCATATAGTCACTAGCTCCTGTGATGTGTCATGCGCCCTTATCGGTTTCCTCTCCCCTCTGTCTGTGGCACATTCCCTGCCCCTTGCTTCCGTTCTTCAGCTGGAGAAGTTGCAGAAGGAAGAGCTTCAGAGTCAGTCAGAGCTACTCACATCTCTAGAGAAGAAGTACAGTGATCCAGGGCCTGTCTATGACTGTGTGCTCTGGCATGATGGTGTAACATGGAGGTGAGCACACTGGCGTTATGTGCCTAATTCCTCCCAAAGTCTTTTGAAAACCAATAAAAGACAATTCCACAAATATTTGTGTTAGACATAGTGTCCTCTCATGTTCTTAATAGAATCGCTACTGTGTTTCTTTTTAGTAGTGGATATGAGGAGTAAAAGTTCATCCCTCACATTATCCACTGCTGTGTGTAATCCACAGGGCTGTAGTGGACACTTCAGAGAGTGGGGAACTTTACCAGTGCACAGTCCTGGCCTCATACAGAGAAACACAGGAGTATGCCATGCTGGGGAATGCTGAGATGCTTAACTACTCTATAAATGTGTACGACGAGGGCAACACCCTCTGTATTGTCACCAGTGGAGGTGAGGCATCCCACAGCCCGTGACAAATGTTCTGGGTTAATCAGCTCTCTACACACTGCTAGTTAGTTATAGATATTGTAGAAGTGTGAAGCTGAGCGTATAGGTTATTATACGGCTGTGTAACCATTGGTCTCCTGTGTGGTTTTGAAGGTGCTCATGGTACACACGTCGCTAGCATCGCAGCGGGTTACTTCCCAGAAGAGCCAGAGCGTAATGGCGTCGCACCTGGTGCCCAGGTCCTGGCTATTAAGATTGGAGACACGCGGCTCAGCACCATGGAAACAGGCACAGGCCTCATTCGCGCGGTATGCTTACAAGCTTTTGATGAAATTACAAACAGATATTACGATCAGTCTGTCTCCCCTTCTTCATCCATAATGTTTTACTTCTCCTTTCTTTCTCACATATTTTCCAATAGATGATTGAAGTAATCAACCACAAGTGTGACCTTGTCAATTATAGTTATGGAGAAGCCACCCACTGGCCTAATTCAGGGTAAGTCCTTTTTGTAGGGGCTGTGGTGAAAATGGGGTGCTTGTGTGGGGTCTTTCTTTTGCCTTACCCGTCGTGTCTCGCCGTCTATTTGCCTGTTGTCTCTCAGGAGGATCTCTGAGGTGATCACAGAGGCTGTACAGAAGCACAATGTGCTGTTTGTGTCGAGTGCTGGAAACAACGGCCCATGTCTGTCCACAGTGGGCTGCCCTGGAGGAACCACGAGTGGTGTGATAGGTACTCACCAGTATATTCATATGATGCACATCATCTTCTATGTGTGCCACTCAAATGAGAACCTGTGTATCTTCATTGATGATAACTTCTCTCATACAAACTCACTACTTGTGGATCTTACTGGGAGGAAATAACTCCTCCAGCTTCACAAAGGCAATGCCCTGGCAGGCTATGAACCACCATGTTTTTTTGTGTACAAAAAAAGCACTTTGTGTAATGCATGCTCTTTATGAAACCAAATAGAACAAGAGTACCCACCCTCTTTCATATTGGCAGCACATCTGAAGATAAGATAAATGAATGTATATTTATTACAACAACAAGTGAGCTCCCCCGCGCCCCCCCCCCCCCCCCCCCCCGCCCGCCGCGCGCCCCGGGGGGGGGGGGGGGGGCCCGCCCCGCCGGGGGGGGGGCGCCGCCCCCCCCCCCCCCGCCGCCCC
>JAOEHI010051044.1:0-19567 GCA_025447815.1 Percopsis transmontana | reverse complement strand
AGGCCGTTCAGGGACAGCAGGCGGTCTGCCTTCTCCAGCTCCGACAGTTCAAAGAGGTTCAACAGGAATGTTTTGAGTGCGTTGTATTTCCCGGCAGCCGGAGGAGCCTCTAATAGCGTCATAGGCCTGGCTGTTGTCGAGGCATCTAAGGCCGCTACTACATGGAAATACTTGGTAATGTCCTGTGTAATTCCTCTCAGCTGGAACTGTGCCTCGATGTGTTGAAACCACGGCCGCGGATTGTGCTGCCAAAAGTCCGGTAACTTGATGGTGGCCGCGTAGATAGCGCCAAAATTAGCCGCGCCGCTAATGGCATCCGGCGCCGCAGCAGCAGCAGCATTTTCGCCGCCGTCGTTGTGTGACATAATTCAGCCGTATCCAACTCGCGTCGGGGTCACCAATTGTGGAGTGCGATAAACGAGGAGAGCTGCTTCGAGTCAGCTTTACTCTCCACTTAAAATAATTAAGAGCTGTACAGCCGTAAGATAGAACAACAACACAACGTTAAACCGGAAACGCAATACCTTTCCCTTAAAGGTATAGTGCCTTGGTGAATGTCTCTAAATTCTTATTTGTGGGTCACCACAATACTATTGTATATTAATGTCGAGCAGTGGTTCAAACTTTTTTGAACACTGGGTCCACAAAAGAAGTGGGTCCTAAGTTATGAACCCCTTATTTGAATGGCATAACATAATAGCATAAAAGATAACAACCACAAACTCTCCTCATCATCTCTATCTCTCTTTCACTGAGGTAGTCTCGTCTTTCCTCTACCTGTCTGAATCTTACGGTGAAACCATCTCTGTGTGTGTGGGGGCGAGGGGGTTACCTGCTTGCTGTTCTGGTGAAACAGGGCCTGTCATTGACAGACGGGACCGCCTCGTCCATGAGAGGATAGGACTTTATGAAGGTCAGCATCTCATCTGGAAATTGAACCGAAGACCTGTATTCTGTGGCTGGGCCATCACCAGCGCATGTACCAGGCCTGGAGAGCAAAGACAATACACACTCCCTGTAAACATTCTAGTATCATATAATACCATTTATTATAGTTACATGTGGGTGTGTTCCTGTGTATAAATTATATGTGTGAGAGTGTATACCTCGGCCTAGGCACCTGCTCGTCGGGTACAGGAGTCCATGAGGAGTCGGTGGTCCGCTGCTCTTTGAATTTGCCATTAAAGACTTTCTCGATGTTGTCCATGTAGAATGCACACACTGCTGACCCTGGTATACTAGAGAGAGAGAGAGAGAGAGAGAGAGAGAGAGAGAGAGAGAGAGAGAGAGAGAGAGAGAGAGAGAGAGAGAGAGATATTTATTTATATTGATGCCTTGAATTAATATTACACCAACTAATGTTGTAATTATATTTCACTGGAACAGAATGTTTTATTAATGGGCCTCTATTGTATTACCTGATCTGTGCCGTCCCAGGATGCTCTGTCAATATTGCTACCCTTACTGTAAATTTTTGTAATTTTTGTCATAAGTTGTTGGTGCCTGTCGGGACAACATCCCAAGGACCCAGTGGTGAACACCATCAGTGAGGAAAGTTGTCAGGTGGAAGAAAGAGGCCTTTCGGGTCAGGTTAAATAGTCGGGTGGCGGAACACTTTGACGAGCTTGTGAATCCAGCCAACATGTTCTCTGTGGAAGTGGCAGGGCTAGATCTTTTGGGGAAGTCATCATCCATTACCCTGGCAGAGGTCGCAGAGGTGGTTGGGAGTTAATGAAAGCTCTGGACGTCGTGAGGTTGTCGTTACTTACATGTCTCTTCAATGTCGCATGGAGGTTTGGGGCAGTGCCTTTGGACTGGCAGACCGGGGTGGTGGTTCCCGTTTAAAAAAAAAAAAAAACAGGACCGGAGAGTGTGCTCCAACTATCAGGGCAGTACACTTCACAGCCTACCCGGGAAAGTCTATGCCAAGGTGCTGGAAAGGAAGCTGCAACCGATAATCGAACCTCAGATACATGAGGAAAAATGCGGATTCCGTCCTAGCTGTGAAATGGTGGACTAGCAAGAATACTAGAGGGGGCATGGGAGTTTGCGCATCCAGTCTACATGTTTTGTGGACTAGGAAAAGGCTTATGACCGTATTCCCCGAGTTTTGTGGCAGGTGTTGCAGGAGTATGGGGGCCCAGGCTTGTCTCGGAACAAGCTTGTTCCGAGAATGTTAACCCCTATGGATCAGATAGGGGTTAGGCATCCTGTTCAAAGATGCTTACAGGTAGGCCAGGCATATCAGAGATGGAAACTGAGGCCTTTTGGGCTGGGAGTCGACTATTCTAACCACTAACCAATCCTTTCCCCTTTTTGCTGTGGCTAGCTGCATAAGCCCCTTACCTGTTGGTCTGTGTAGTAAATACTCCCACCACTGTTGGCCGATGGTTAATCTGCAGCACATTGGTGAGTGACTGCAGCACGTCAAAGTAGAAGAACGACTCGCCAGGAACAGAACAGTTTAACCTTGCCTAAACGTGAAAAACGAATGATACACATTGGGTGAAAACATGCTTTTCTTTGTATGGGCTTCATTTATAGAGAGAATTTGCTGGCCACAGAGTGTATTTTGTGTTAGCCTCGTTCAGCTTGGATTACTCTTCCTTCCTGTATCCCAGAATTGATTACTTCCTGTGGTGTTAATCAAATACTGTGGAAAGTATACAGGTTGGTTTCTGTTCTGCCAGGGAAAGCATCACATTTTTGGAACAACAAGGATATTGATTATACTACAATTATAATTAGGTAATTTAGCAGACGCTTTATTCCAACTACAAATATTACGTAGCAGATAGGGGTTAGGCATCTTGGCTCAAGGATGTTTACAGGTAGGCCAACTACGGTGCTCAAATACATGACCTTCCAGCTGGGAGTTGAACACCCAGACCACTATCCTGCCCCACAATGATTCTGATATCATAAAATGTATTTATCATTTTGATATAATTTCAATAATGAAAGATATAATACACTTAAATGAAAGAAAGCATCACATCTGCAATTTGTTTAAATCTGTGCTTGAAAAGTGACCAGACACTTCCCACCTCGTACGGCCACTTAAAGATTGACAGCATGTATACAGATGAATACAGGCATGTGAATAACCATGGAATAATCATGTGAAACTGAGAATATTTATATAAAAAACAAAACTGAATGATTGGAAATGCTCTTTTGTGGATACATTTTACAAATGTATCCACAAAAGGTTTGATCTCATCACCTTGAGGAAAGATGTCCAATATCGGTCTAGAACTCTGGGCGAGCCGCCATTATCGTTCTTACACACCCTGGCCACACGTGAAAATACCACCTGGCCAGACAAGGGGAGAATGGGGATGTGAAGAGAAAAATATTGTTATAATTTATGCAATGTATAATTTATAAAACATTATTATAATAATGAAGTGAACCAAATGCTGTAAAATTCGGACACACACCTTGCCCAGGGCAGTGTACTCCACAGCAATCTCTCTAAGAAAAAAGTAGACGTAGTTTCCATAGTCAATAGCATGCAGGAAGTGTGGCTCTGCACAGTGACAAGATATCACCACATGAGAGAGAGATGGAAGACAGGAAAAAAAAAACAGGTAAAAAAACAACAGAGTTAGCAAATTTACAATTTCCACACATTCATGGTAACACAATAAAAGCTATAGTATTATTTGACAGTATTTAATAAACTGAAACTCTTCCAGGGAGTACAGAGATATAGAGAGAGAACACAAAGGATTATCACAGTTTTTTTCCCAAATTTGTGTAATAATTTCTTAAAAAATTTAGACATTTGCACATAATATTCATTATTATAGTGTATAAGATATAGTATAATTGTAGCCTGGTAACACCATCCTGATTTTGCCTTGCAAGCTTGTAAATTGTTTGAGATTATAAGTAGCACATCCTTGTATACAAATGCTTGCTGTTGCGATTTTTCAACATTGTGTAACTTTACATTTTGTGTGTTTACATTTAATCCTAGCTGCGCTGTATGACGTAAGCTATTTGCACTAAGGTACGGATAGACAATATAATTAAAACAACATGTAACCTACACAACCAGTCAACGTAACCTACCACGTAGCCACTTGGAGTCATACTTGACAGTCCTCAGGACAGGCCGGCCATCTCCTAGGCTACGGTAGATGACAGCGTCGCTGGCCAGGAAGTCTGTCATTGCAGCCGAGTAGAAATCGCCCCCTGTTGGACAGTTCAGTAGGTATCAACCATGATACGGTATAATGACATAGTACTGTAGTTTTGAATGTGCTATGAAGTACATCAACCATGCCATACACAGCTAATGTGTCAACCTGTGCATTTTTGCCACTACAAATACCATGGTATTTGTAGTTGTAATTGTGGTAATATCCTGTAACCAGGATGGCTACTGGCAGGATAGTCTAATGGTCTGGGAGTTTGACTCCCGAGCCCCGGAGTTGGCCTACCTGTGAGCATCCTTGAGCAAGATGCCTGTTTGAGCCATAATATTTGATTCATTTATGTGGTCCAGTAAAATGGTGCCACCTTTAGTTAGACTGCCAAAGTGACAGCAAGGGAGTTTAAAGGCTCTAATTAGGTCTCTCTCTATTCCTACCAAAAGGTTTTTGGACTATTGATCAGGACATTTATAGCTTTTTCTTAAATGGAAAGGCACCCAGAATACTTAAGTCGATTCTTCAGAGATATAAATCTGGACTGATTCTATTTCTAACTGTATAACTGGGCGTCACACATTCACAAAATAACGCAGTGATGAGTTCCAAAATTTGGTACCAGTTTAGGGTGAATTTTGAATTGGTTTCTGCATCCACCTCAGCTGGATTCAACCTGCATTATCTGATCCCACATTTTCTATCTGGCATGACAAAGGCCTTAAAACCTTTCTATAGGGATGGTATTTTTTTCAGTTTTACAGTAGATCTGTAAGAGAATACAGATCTACTGTAAAGCTGATGCATTCCAACTCCCACCATCTCATCTTTTTCGTTATTTCCAAATTAGACACTGCACCAAATCCTTGTTCCCAACTTTTTCCTCTTCACCCCCAAGTCAATTGTGCGATGATTTTCTCTGTCCTGACCCTCTTCAGAAGTCTATTATTTCAAAAAATGTATAATAAACATCTGTCCTATGATAGCTCACCTACTAATAAAGTCAAGATTGCCTGGGAGGGTGAACTGGGGTTGACATTACATGAAACTTGGTGGGACGTTGCTTGGTGGGCAGGATAGTCTAGTGGTCTAGGTGTTGGACTAGCTGCCAGAAGGTCGTAGGTTTCAGCCCCAGAGTTGGCCTAGCTGTAAGCATCCTTGAGCTAGATGCCTAACTCCTATCTGCTCCATGTAATATTATGTCGCTTTGGATAAAAGCCTCTGCTAAATGACCTAATTGTAATTAATAAAAAATTTGTATACAAAAATTCACACAAGCTCAACATGTGCTTGTCTCACTCCGATACAGTTGAAGGTACTGTACAGGAATAATTTCTCCAAAGCAGGTCTGTCACAAATGTATCCCACTGTCACTGACAGCTGTGAAAAATGGCATGCCTCTTCCTGCAACCTAACCTAAATATCCTTGCTTTTCCCCGCATCATTATAAACAACACTTTAATAGGGTCTGAGTTGAAAAAAAGATTTCAGCGGCTCACCAGCAAACAGTCCTACGTTGGACTGACCCGACTCGAATGGACAGCGAGCCTGCCCCACCAGTTCCTCACCCACCTGCCCCAAGGAGGTCATCTGAGAGAAAAAACGAGAAGACAGGGAAGAGAAAATACATGTTGGATAGATAGAACAGCACACATGGAAAGAAATAGTTAAAGCCCTACTATGTAACAATTTTACCTTAAAAAGGACCAATATGTAGAATTTAGGGGGATCTATTAGCAGAAATGGAATATAGTATTCATAATAATGTTTTCATGAGTGTAAAATCTCATGTAACAATGAATTATTGTTTTAGTAAACGTAGAATGAGCCCTTAATATCTACATAGGGAGCGGGATGTCTTCCATTGGACCTGCCATGTTATGTCGCCATGTTTGTACAGTAGCCCAGAATGGACAAACCGAACACTGGCACTTATGTTGACTTATGTTGACTGGCAACTTGATTCCAGCACCGGCTGGAAGACGAAGAAATGAATCCGTGGAAGAAGAGGAATCAGTTGTTGCTGGTACTGGCTAACATGTTTCAGAAGAACCCAAATTTTGAGAAATGGTTGATCATTTTATTTAGCAAGAAAAAGGAAGGGAGCGTGTATCTTCGTCAAATAAGCGAAGGTTGGAAGCCAAACATAATTGGGACAGCTGGCCCTTTTCAGATGGAAATCGCTGATGATGGACAAATAGGGCAGGATAGTCTGGGGCCGTTGATGTTACCAATATCAGCCGACAACTGCTGAAATTATTGTGATGTTGGATAAAAAATGTGCCATTGGTGGCCAAGAAAGAGTACATACATTTTCATTCCAATCAAAGACATCAAAAGTTGATTTCACTGATTAGCTGCTCCTCTCTCGCTGAAGCTGTGTTAATCAATGAAATCGGTGTAGTCTTGGGATAGAAATCTGCATATGCCCATCCCTCCATGAAATATGATTGAATACCCATGTCTAACATTATTAACGTTTTGTTTCTTTCCTCAAGGCATCAGAGATAAAAGTCCATTCTCCTAAACTGTCTGAAAGACATTGTAAACAATTTCTGGTGGTGTTGTAAAACAACCGAGCAGTTTCTTGTAAGCACATCATTTATACATATTTTTTCTCTTAGTAAGTTAATTTATTTCCAAGTGAAGGACATTTTTATAGTGCCGATTTATTTTTCGCAGGCATTATGGGTTGGCATTATTTACCATGTCTGTGACATTCACACCTGGACTATGGGAAGCTGCCAACACGGGCCCCTGGAAGAAACGCAAGAAAAAGGAGTGGATCTAGACTAGAGAGACTCCAGTGCCACAAAGCTTTGGTGGACATCATTCTCAATAAGCGCTGGCATATATAGATATCTTCTATTCAATCAGATCAATAGCAGGTCAAGAGGCATTCCAGAATCATATAGGCGGAAATTGAATAGACAATTAAAAATATTAAAGATATCTAGATACCAGTCTGCACTTCTTGGCATTTACATCGACAGGAAGCCACACAGCTAGCAGAGGTCAAATGTTTTTTTTAAACATTTCTAGTCATGATCTATCTCAATGTTTAGTCATGAAATCAGGTTATATGACAGTAATATGCTTTCTCATCCGCGACAACATTATGGCATAGCTGACGCTACAGTAGCAAATTTTCTCATCTGCCATTTCCAGTTATTTGTGTATTTTGTCTAGAATTAGTTTGCATGTGTATGTATGTTCTAGCTGTACAAATTAGCTAAAGTTATCTTTTATTTTGCTGGTCAGGTGACGGACTAGTTACAAGTGACGGACGAGTTCGCTTTACCTATCATTGCTGTATAGCAAAAACACAGGTGGTGCACAAAGGTAAGATGTTGAGTTTGTTATGATAATAGTTTTTCACTCAAATATCAGCTAACATTGACAAGTTACTGAAACCGTCAGTTTGTTTTTTAAGATAGTATGTTTTTGTGAGAGACAGATTTAGTGCTAACTAAGAAGACACGGACAGATGCGCTTCCTGTCAGATGTCCGAAATCAAAAACATAATGTTAGATGTCGCATAGATTACGTTAGTTTTCTGAAATGTCAAAATATGTAGTTATGTCATTATTACCTTTCATCAGGTATTTACCTCGCTAGGTAGTACTAGGAAACATTTTAGTGAACTGGATTGCTACATCTCTGCAAACGCAACCAGGACAGGAACCTCAGTTGAACTTGATGTAAAGTTTTACAGTAGTATGTTGTATTTGTTCTATATTCACTTATTGTATAAGTGAAACCCTAAAAAAAGTCCTTTTCTTGATGCCAGTCAGGCAAATTAGACTTAGACTAGACTAGCAAGATCATACAACCTGTGTGTAATGTGTGTAACAAAACCACTTTGCATTTTCAAATGGTGCTATATGGAGTTACCCAGAATAATTCAAAGTCTCCCTAGCTCCATGTGTTTGTCTTTTTTATGTTGTTTTTTACTCAGGCCATTGCCTCAGATATCTGTAGATTTACAAACCGTAAGGGGTGGGAGCTTGTACTTAGTAGTACATCGTATGCAAACAGAGCAGGGTCATGGGATGAAGTGACCCCAGAGGAGTTTTACAGGTTAGAGGGCCTGATCATTTACATGAGATTCACTTCCCTCCCTAATATTCATCAATACTGGGGAACCAAGTCTCTGCAGGGATCGTGGGCCAAACTCTTTTATGTAATCATTTTATGGAATTATTGGCTGCATGTAGTAGATCCAGTCACAGAAAACAATCAAGATCGTCTTAGGAAGTTGCGCTATTTGATGGACCACCTCAAAAATGTGTTACACACACATTACTTATTTGAGATCCTTGTCTTGACACCAAATTCAAAGTAAAATTAAATAATCTGCTCCATAACTATATAAAGGACTGGCTGCATTCTTACATGCTGCATTCATTAGTCTGAATTGCATTGGTCTGAAATTCAGAGAGTGCATACTCCTCCCTCATATGAGGGCTGAGTGGCGGCATTCCTTTCTACTCCTCCCCCTACAGTTTTCATTGGCTCAGAGAATTCTCTACCCCTTCTTCTTCAGCCACTCACAATTTTGTGGACATAAACACTAAGCTGGGGTAAAAAATTGGTCTTCTGAAGGCACTATAATGCAATCGAGTGGTGTACCTTTAACTGAATCAATGCAAGGTTCATGTTAAATTACTGCAATGGAATGCAAAAACCTTTGCAGGGGCACTAGTGATGGGAAATGTAAATCACTTCTTTAATAAAATCCTTATGAATCACTGAAAAGATTAATTCTGCCAAGTAATTCACAGAACTAATACACTCGCAAGGGCACACACTCATTTTCTGGAGCAAGAGCAAGCACAATTAGAAACTGATAAACCATAGATACAGTATGAACAAACAAGGTTTTCCTGAGCTCTCTTGCTGGTCATGGCTGTAGTATGCTAGCTGAATTTCTAACAGAAACACTGCTACAACCAGCCTGGCTAGGAACATTTAGCCTCCAAAACGTCTCATAAATACCTGTCTGCTTCTCTTATGCCCCCCCGGGGAACTAGATCTGTTTATAGCCGTGGACACTGCACTTGCCTAGATTCTTTCTTCTTTCTCCCTCCACTTTTGCTCAGCTGCACACAAGAAATGTCCCCAATACCAAATACAAGTGGTAGGAGAAATATTTGTCTTCCCTTATATCACTAATACAATTTAAAGTATCAATTCAGTGCCTATAGGTCTCATTCCTACTATAAATAATAATAATAATAATAATTATTATTATTATTATTATTATTATTATAACTGCAAGCAGCAATATAAGGGCCAAAAGTGAATTGGCTTGTTAGAGCGCCACCTTCTGACAAACACCTTCACGCTGACGTTATGGACCAACCTTTGTTCAAATCAAACCTTCCATTCTCAAGATAGAGCTAATTTACTCTAATTTGGCAATAGTTTTGTTATTTAAAACATCCTTTAGTGGAACATTGTCTCGAAATTCAAGCTATGTCCTCAAAACATTGTTGTAACTTTATGTGCCAAGTTTCGAGAAGATCAGACATTCCCTTCACAAGAAATAGATCCTTTCACCAAAATGGGCCATGCTCTAAGTATTCATTGGCCTGTAGTAGTAATGGTTTGTCCAATAAACTTTCTTTTAACAAATTTTTGTTAGCATGGGCTGTAGATAATTTCTTCCAACTTTGGAAAGGATCGAAGGAACGGCCTAGGAGGAGTTTGTAAAAGCAGGTTTTTCAGAGAATACAAGACGGTAAAAAATGGCTAATTTATTTTATAGGCTAGGGAGTCCACTGAAAGAAAAATTATGGTTTGAGGCCAAATCATTCATCAGTTGTTGGCCAAAATGTTATTGCGCCCCTAGTGGACTAAATTTGCTAAAATTTGCTGCTTTCTTTCCCAAGATATAACTCTTTAAGTCAAAACAGGCCCTTGTTTTTTTAATTGTTTGAGTAACATTGTCTGTAGATGATCCATGCCATATTTGGTGAGAATCGGAACAAAGGCCTAGAAGGAGTTTGTAAAAGTCCTTTTTCAGAAACTTGGTGGATGGTGGAAAATCTATGACGGCAGAAAGTGAATTGAATTTTGTTTCTATGATGAACGGTTCAAGAGTTATGAGATTTTATGTGACCTAAAGTTTGATCCGTTTGTGGCGGTAGAGGGATGAATGGCCTGACCTATAAGTTGATGTATGGACAGTTGAAGGGGACCTCTATGAATGTGCCAAATTTGACCATAGGATCTAGGGGCTAACATATACTCCCGTGGCAGAATAATAATAAGAAAATTAATGAAAACAATAAGGGCCTTGCCACTATAGTGGCTTGCCACTTAAATAAAGATGTATATATAATATACACAGTGATCATTTGTCATTTTGTCAGACAGGGCCTTGAGTGACAGGTCACCACAAAATTTAATTTTGCACTGTCAATCAGTATCTGGGAGTAGGTGTCTAGGAGTTTCTCATTCAGAAGGTCTGAATGAGAAACACTTCAAGAGTCTAATTTTCCCTACACGGAGAAGAAGGAGGAGGGCGTGGGTTTCAAAATGTAAGAACCACTCGCCAAATGGGGTCAGTTCCTGTCAATCATTCCACTATCAACTGCAACAGAGTGCCAGGGAGTGTCACAAGTGACGCCTGCTGTGTGGCTTGTGTGAGTGTTCCGTTTGGTCTCTGCACAACGTTCCATTCTCTGACACTTTCAATTTTAGGTGGGTGTAGAACGACTGGAGACAGCATCAAAATAAAATGCCATGCAGATTTTTTTAGATAATTAACATTAAATTGCTGGAAGGAATTCAACTAAGTGTGTGAAATCCTTTTAAATTCAACAGTGACAAGATTATGACACATTTGCTGAAAAATGCAGAGGTAAAAGGACACAGACACAGTTACACAAATACATACAATTGCATGGAACAAACTGAGGGGCAAGAGAATGCTGTAGAACAGTATATCTTCATTGCAGCGCTTGCTCCTGCTCTTGCTTGTGCACACACATAAACACACATATAGGGGTATGTACCTTGTAATTCCTGCAGGTGGGGTTAAAAGCATTAGTCCCGCAGGCAAACAGGGTCTCGTCATTACGAGGCACCAGCACCTTGATGTAGTTGTAACATTCGTCCTGAAACAAAACATAGCAGCACTTTTCCAATAAAAAAATAGGATCAAATAGAAAAATGTGGACAGAAAAAATGGCTACAAGTCATATGCCCATGATGTCACCACTCCATGACAATTTGTTTTGATTGTGTTTTTTGGCTTTCAGTTTTTCAGACTTAGCTGCTTGGTAGTTAGCTCTTTGATAGCAACATGTTGATTGTGACTAATCTAAAGGCCTCAAATTTAAAAAGGTGGTATCATCCAAAAGCGATTAATTCATAAACCAAAACGCTCAATACATTTGAATCAATACATTTTAAAAGTAAACACAAGTAAACGATAAAAAAATCATTAAAAAAGGAAGTTGACAATAGAAAAATGAGGAAGTGAAAGTCTTACGCTGTTCTTTCCTCGGACTGTGCACTTGCTGACATCTTTGGACCTCCACGTTAATCTCTGAGATTGTGTGCACACACAAAAAAAAAAAAAAATACAGTATGCATGGGAAAACTTGGTATATTGGTGGCTCAATACAGTATGAATATGCCCCAAAATGCAACTGCACTCTAACCGCTGTCATATTCTTATACATTTTTAGTGCACTGTGAAAATAGACTAGAACTGTAAATTTCTCTGCGATTAACTGGTTTAAATATGATAATCTTCTGCAGTTTTCACATCATTTTCGGTAATATGAATAAGATTGTATCAGCAATATGGTGCAAATGTTACAACCAGTGTTATAATCTATTATGAGTCATATTTATAAAATGTATTTAGTTAAGTCATATAATTTATAAAAAGTTGATAGGAAAAGTTCCTACCAGCTGAGGGACAAATGCTTCTGAAGCTGTGGTCAGGTTCACCGCAAACACATGGTCTCTGAAAGGATAAGGTGCTCATTTGTAGTCCTGTTGCAAATACAGTGTCAACACTCATCAAATATTGTTTTCAGTAAAATGCAGATGAGTTGAATGTTGTCCCTACTTGATTCCTCCTGTCCCACATTACTGTCTGTCTCACCTTAGTCTCTCAGACTCTGTCTCTCTACTGTCTAATATTTTAAACAAACAGATTATTTCTTTGAGCTTGTGTAGGCTCACAGAAAAGCTGTGATGTGTGCATGTATTGTACGCGGTATTCTTGCAAGCTGGTGTGTATATTTGTATTGTGTGTGTGTGTGTGTGTGTGTGTGTGTGTGTGTGTGTGTTAACCTCGCTGCAATATAGAGCATGTGGTTAATTCGTAGCATCCTCTGAAAGTCCAGGCCCAGTCGAAGGGTATCGTTATCCTGAAGCAAGCCCTGGAAGTATGGATACTGGTGAGAACCTAAAAAGAGAACAGTGAAATTAATATTTAAATATACTAAAGATATTAAGGGACACAGATATTGTCAGTGCTGATGAGTAAGCTGAGCTACAAGTAGCAGAACTAGTAAGTCGTTTTTTTTTTTTTCATTAAATATCCAGGTAGTGTGGACTGATGCTACTTTACATCAACCACAGCAGCAAAAATATGTTATTTTGAAAACAAATAGAGCTCCAGTGACTTCCTAATAATGGAATGTAAATGTGAGGCACGCTGAGCCACCACATACTTTTTAACCACAACCATTGACAAACGAAGATAAGCAAAGCAGGGATGGATGATGATGACACTGGGTCTACCATACCGGTAGACCCAGTGTATCTTTGGCAACACCTTTCTTACCTGTAATTGTTTTACACTTTAAAGCTCCACAATGCAGAATATTTGACATCTTCCAATCTTCTTATTTCAACCTGATATCAGACGTATCATTAAGGGCTGGTGTCGTCCTTCAACAACTCTTCCCCACCCGCAGCCGCTTTGTTGTTATTTCTAGTTTTCTACAGCTTTAATGGCCGGCCCAGACTTTTCCCGTCTTCTGTCCCCCCACCTAGCTATCCTCACTGCTCTGCTCCATCCCACCAATAAACCATGGGGCAGCAAATTCAAAAATTTTAATTGCAGCCGCAATCACTGCTGGTAATTATTTTTCGAGTAGAGTGTTAACATGGAGCACAGCATAGTGAAAAGAGTAATGCAACACAAAGTTCCAGTAGTGAGACCTAAGAGGCCGCGTTCTTTATTCAAAGAGGTCGAAAACGTGCTCTAGGAAGCTCTATTCCTTCCTGGCGCTTTACACAATTAAATACTTATGGTGAAATGTCTTCACAACAGTTCTTTCACATGGCTAATAGGATTCATTTCTAAAAAAGTTTATCTGTAGTATGGACAAGGTTTTATTTTGAGCATTAACTTTGAATGCAGGACAGCGATTCAATTACTGCAGAGAGGCAGTTCGGTTGGGTTAGGATTCCTTTGTGTTTGGTTTGTGAGTGTAGGCCTAGGTGAAATCCTGGCGTGGCCCTGGGCGCTTTCCTTTATCTGTACAATTTAACTGCAACTTAACATTAGAGCAATGAAGAAAAACTCATCAACACTGCAGCTACAATAGGCTAACCTACTGGCTGCTTGTTTAGATAGCATGTACCCAGTATGAAGATAAGCTTTGTAGTACTCTACTGTAGCAGAAGGTTATTTTATTATATCGCAAATTATACATGTACATCAGACAACAAAAGTACACCAGACAATGAAAATACACCAGACTGTTTTGATGAATAACCTACAAATATTTAGTTTTACAAAGATGCACAGTTTTGTGAAGGTGTAGACCCATTGAGCAAGTGAACACTTGTATGCCTGGATATTAACTCTTTGTGGAATTCTTCTCCCTCTCCTCTTTAGGTGGTTTGTGTGCGCGTCTCCCCATCTGTCCTCTAGAACAAATGTGGAGGGTCCCGATTAATTTGGAGTTTCTACAGCTTTTGGATTGGTCGCCTGGAAGATTTGTAGTACAATTTTGGGACTTTTAGTTGAATGCGCCAGCAGATTCTCAACATCTGAAGGATAAGGCCATTCTTCACAAGAGAAGCGGCGCAGCTCCTGGTCCAAGCTGTAGTGATGTCCTGCCTAAACTACTGCAACTCTCCGCTAGCCAGACTACCGGCCTCCACTACCAGACCCTTCAAGCATGTTTTCTGTCCTGGACCCGCAATGGTGGAATAAGCTTCCTGCAGCTGTTAGGAAAGCATATTCACTACCCATCTTCAGCAAGAGACATAGACCCACCTTGGCCACTGACCTCTCCACGTCATAACACTTACACCAACTGAAGTTCTCTATGATGATCTCTATCTACCTCCTTCTCAAAAAACAAAACAAACAGCTCTTAGGTATTTAGGCACTTCGGATAAAAAAGTGTCTGCTAAATGCTGTAAATATAAAAAAAAAAAATTTGAACCTTTTTTGGGATTTCATATTTGTATTAACTACTACAATAGGTAATGGCTTTATTAATGAAAATCTGTGGTGAATTAACCCCCACTGGTGGGAAAATATTGCATTGTGTAGCTAGTATTTCATTTGTTTAGTGATATATTTGCTGTACAGGTCTAATTCATTTAGTAACATTTTCTGAAAGCCCCCTGCACCCATACTGATTGTAACGACCTCAGACACGAGACTGGTGGACTCAAATGCACGACTCACAGAGGTAGGTATAAAATAAGTAGTTTACTGGTAAATCACATAAAACAAGGATAACGCTCACTTGAAGGATCATCAAAACAAACTAAACCTGGTAACATGGCAACTTGGCTGGTACGTTTGGACGAGACTGAACAAGACGAACTGGCACAGGACAAAGGGAGACAAGGACTATTTATACAAGAGGTAGGGGAAACAGGTGAAACCAATCAGGGGCGGGGTAGACAATCACAATGGTGGGAAAATCACACAAAGGGAGGAAGTCAGGATCTGAAACGAGAGGGAAAGGTGAATACAAAATAAAACAGGAAGTGCACAACATGACTAGACATGTGAATGTTTTAACTTAACATATTTGACGAGACATAACAGTGATGTTTTTAAGTCATTTTGCCTCTTCTAGACCTTTTCTCAGGTTGAATCTTTCAATTTTGCTAAGGTCAGCAGACTGCATATACTTGACCAATCATAAAGGTGTCAATTGTCACACCTAACAGGTACAACAAAGTGGATATAGGCAGCACTGTTGGAGACACAAGCCACTTGACTTAGACTCAAGGGTGACTCAAGTCAAAGTTATATACTTGAGACTTAATGTAGAAATGAGACTTGGCTTGGACTTTGGATTTAATGTACAGTATATTACTGTATGTTGTTGCAACAGATCAACTGGATACAGGACAAGATGTACTCAGGTGCAGGGTGAACCTGCATTAACAACCGTTGGTGCTTAGACATGCAGATTGTCAGCAAACACTGTTCGAATGATCCTTGTTGAAATGCAGACCGTTTAATCTACCAAGGGAGTTTACTGCTGAATTTCTCCTGGCTGAACCCAACGGTTCCCTACAAGGGAGAAAAAAATGTTTCTCTACCCAGCATACAGACAGCTCCTCAAGCAAATAAGGACAGTGGACTGAATAATCTGATAAGGTGCTTCAGGACTGCTTTGAGTGTACTGAGTGGGATGTGTTGAAGACAGCTGCTATGCGTAAGGACTGTACTGTTGATCTGGATGAAGACACTTCAGTGGTAACCAGTTGCATTGCGCCCCTTAAAAACATTTAGACATATCCCAACTAAAAACCATGGATAAACTGTGAGGATCAATCCATGCTGCATGTACGCTCCAAGGCATTTGTCTTGGGTAATGCCAGTGACTACAAGACAATAAGTATCACAGGCTATAAAGGCAGAAGCAGGTGTAAGATCATTGATAGTAACATCACACCAGATGAGTTTAATGAATTCTATGCTAGCTTTGAGGCCCTCAACACCGAGCCACTGGGGAGAGTTGACCAGTGGGAGCATTCTGAATCCACCATTCACAATCTCATCTGCAGATGTGGCAAAGACTGAAGAATAAAATACCACCAGAAGGCAGCCAGCCCAGACAACATTCCTGGACGAGCACTCAAAACCTGCTCATCAATGCTAGCAGATGTCTTTACGGACTTATTCAACCTGTCCCTCTCACAAACCTCAATCTCCACCTGCTTTAAGACAACTATCATTATACCACTGCCAAAAAAGGATAAAGCAACCTGTCTCAACGACTACCGGCCCGTTGCACTGACTCTCAGGGATGAAATGCTTCAAGAGAATAGTCATCGGCTACATCCAGACGATTGTACCACTGGACACTCTGGCGTACAGACCAAAAAGGTCTACAGAGGATGCCGTCAGCACAATACACACAGCCCTCTGTGGTTGTCCCATGCTCTACACCCACGACTGTGTGGCCTCCTAGAACAGCACCAGCATCATCAAATTTGATACTACTGTCATTGGCCTGATATCTAAAGGCGACGAGTCACCATACAGGAGGGAGGTGGCTGCTGGCCTTTTGAAGTGGTGTCAGGACAACAATCTCTCCCTAAATGTTAGTAAAACAAAAGGAGATGATTGTTGACCCACAGAGGACGAGGAAACAGCACACACCACTGCACATTGGAGAGTCTAAAGTGGAGAGAGTGAGCACATTCAAATTCCTCTGTGTTCACATCTGAGGATCTCAACTGGACTTAGAACACTACACACCCCGGTGAGGAAATCCCGACAGTCTGTATTTCTTGAGAAGGCTGAGGGGAATTTGGCATGCCAAAATCCTCAGCAGCTACTACAGACGCACAATCGAGAGCATCCTCACCAGCTCCATCACAGTCTGCTTTGGCAGTTGTACAGCACAGGACTGCAAGGCTCTACAGCCGGTGGTGAGAGCAGCACAAACCATCACTGGAACAGCCTTACCAATGCTGGAGAACATCTACCAGACCAGGGTCATCAGGAGGGCCCGCAACATCATTAAGGAGGACAGTAGCCACCCCCAAAATAATCTGTTCACACTCTTATGATCAGGAAGACGCTACATGAGTGTGAAAGCAAGGACAAGACTGAGAAACAGTTTTTATCCACAGGCCATCAGGCTTGTGAATGATACTCACTCACTGCCCCTTTTCCCAATACTGCAGACTACCCTCTTGATATTAAGAGGTGCAATGATTCACCCCACCCTGCTCACACACACACAACACATACACACAAACTACTACTGACAACCTACCTCTGAAGACTTTGCACAGACTCCTCATGTCTGCATAGCACTGCATACTCTTTCTTGCTTCTTGCAAAACTATAGCTAAACTTTTCCAATCTATCCAATGCCATTTCAGAGTCAGTGAATTGATCACATTTTTCATGTATTTGAAGTAGCATCTTCAATGAGCCGCACAGAAGTAGTCCTGTGGTCTCTTAATGGCTACAGAAACATATATAGCTCATGAACTAAAGCCTACTTCTATCCCATGATCGCATGATTTCATAGTTTTAAAGAAGAAAGAGTACACAAAAGGAGAGCCTTCTTGGCATCTAGAGGCTAAAGGATAAAGTCCTTCAGCCTCCTCCCAGGGCTCACAATCTTAGAAAAGCTAAATCCATGTTTTCTTGTGTCTTTGCCCGTCTTTGTGGTGTGTTTTTTTAACGAAAGAATGCATCTTTTTTGTTTTTCAGGTTAGCTCTTCGCTTCTGTATCCTGTGTTTTGGCAAACGTTTTAGGAGGCAGGGAAAACAGTGAGGATAAGAGATGATTTGCTAACAATAGAGTAGAAATAACAGCAGCAAACAAAGGTGGAACAGAGTTATTGAAGTAGCACACCAGCCGTCAATGTTACCTTCTGTTGAAATAAGAAGATTTCAAAGTCAAAGTGTTTCAATGTACAGTATACCACAGGTCATTCCGGACTGAATGACCTGTGAAATTCTTACAAAGAGGCAAGGGTCAGTACAATGTCACACATGTATAAAATGTAAATAAAATAGCAATAATAATGTATCTGCACTCTCAGTACAGTGCATCAGAGTACAACAGTGTGCATGTACAGTATTGCTGGTTAAAAAGCCTGATGGTCTGTGGGAAGAAACTGACTCTGACATCCAGGTCCGTGCCTGGATGCTCTGGTAAGGGTGTCTGGTGTTCTGGATGCTCTGGTACTGTCTGGTGGCAGCAAGGTGAATGTACAGTACACCTGTCATGTACAGTGCTGTCCTAAGGCATCGTGTGTGGTAGATGCCTTGTATGGAGAGAAGATGAGATCCAATAATGCGTTTCCCTGGCTTCACCACACTCCAGAGGACCTTACGGTCCACAGCAGTACAACTGCTGTACCAGAAGGTGATGCAGCCAGAGAGAACGCTCTCAATAGTGCATCTGTAGAAGTTACTGAGGGTCTTTGCACTTCCACAGAAGGCCTCCACAATTTTCACTGATGTGCACAACGAGGAACTTCAAGCAGTTGACTCTCTCCACTTCAGTTCTTTCGATGTGAATGGGGCGTGACCACCCTGTTGCCAGTCCATAATCTCTTTAGTTTTGCACAAGTTGAGAGAGAGTCCTTGGCACTATGGTGTTGAATGCTGAGCTGTAGTGAACAAACAGCATTCTCACATACAGAAGAAGTTCACACTCAAGAATCCCATCACAAAATTTCGCAATCCTGTGAGCATTTAGATGGTTTTGGGTGCAGTTTCGCCAAATACCCACCAGGTGGCACATCCAACCAGTGCTCACCCACTATGCTTTGTGCCTCTGGCAAACGAAGAATGGCAGACCAAGATGGCAGAGAGTAAAGCGAGAGCTACCAGAAGTAAATACGAATGTAATTTGACTATTTTCTTGTAAAAAAGTAGTTTTTAGCCATCTCGTTCAACACAAGTTTGGTAATATTTTCGTATGCCATTTTTCATCGCAGGGAATGAGCAAAATACATGCCTTTGAGTTGTTGGTAACCATGGAGTTGAGAACGAGCAGGGACACCGGCACACAAATGCTCATAAAAAATGTTTTGCCGTGATCGTTCAAATTAAAATTAAGTTAAAATGTATTAAATACTTATTCAACATCATCCTTTACTTTTGTCATTTTACATTTTTGAGTTTTACTTTGGCCTTTAAAATAATTAAAATAACAATAATAATAATAATAAATAAAATGAATACAAAAACTAAAACTAAATAAAACATGGTTATTTAAGGCAAACCAAAGTCCTTCTCAGGGCCCCTTCTGAGCTTTGGGCCGAGGAAATCTTTCCCTTTATAGCCCATGCCTATTTAATGCATCCTTTTCCCTCTGCAATTTGCATGATCTTGCTTATCTTATTTTGCATACCTTTTATCTAACCTCAACAATCACAGCACATACATACATATACATATATACATATATACATACATATATACA
>JAOEHI010051043.1:0-19576 GCA_025447815.1 Percopsis transmontana | reverse complement strand
TACTTTCTGAAATGCCTTCAAGACTAAACATTTGTTGACTTGAATGCAGCCCTGTCCCTGAAGTGCTGCGCAAATTAGAAATGCATTACAGCTCTATCTCGGAATTACGGATAGTTCAATGGGTGTTCGTCGTAGCGACAAATAGCTTATATGGTTGGAATCTGTGGAGTCTCAGCTTTCAGACGACGTATCGTTTGTGTAGATAAAAATGACGATCTTTACGAACTTTTGTGCGTTAAGTTTACGATATGCTTATTTATATGTTTAGGATTGGAATTAGGTTTAGTTTGGGCAACAATTGGCTAGATCGCTTCATAGTTCAGACCCTTCTCTTTCCAATGGTGTGTTACATGACTGTTTTCACATGTTTAAAGGTCTTAGGACTACATTGTTTTGAGGAGGGGCAGAGAATACCCAGATCTGGTTACGCCAGGGATAAAGAGGTTAGATACTTTCTGATTAGACATGAAGACATGATATGCACCCAAACTGACCCTGTTTCCAACATATTTAGACCCTAGAAAACATGAATTAATTAGATAGTCACAAAGTATTTTAATAATTCAGATATAGGGCTTATGACTTCCTTAGTGCATGCCTGTGCAAGTGTAAGCATAAAATAATGAATCAGTGCTACTAGCCTTCTAAGACCTGTATATAACGCCATGCGTGTGTATGTGTGTGTGTTTGTGTGTGTTCATGTTTCTGAGCCAAACATCATAGGACATTTGTTTCTCTATTTTGTCTCACTGCCATTAGTCAAGTGTTGAAGCAAGTCAAGCTGACAGGAATTTGGGTGTCAGCACATTTCAAAACCAGCATGTCATTTACTTCCAGCTGCAAGTGTACCATATAGTAGGACTCAGGCGAAAACATGCCGTTTGTAACTTGTTCCATGTGCATATGCTAACACACACGCTAGCCAAGGATGTATGTGCTCTTTAATGAGCCTACCTAAAAACAGCGATGAAATAATGTCTGGTGTTAATACCTCACCAAGCTTTAATCTTCACAATTAGCTATCACTCAAGATGAATTCAGAGTGTCCAATAAACATTTAGAAAATGTCATGGAAGGGAATGACTGGCAGCCGTCCAGACCAATGGGAACTTGTTTTAGCCTGAATCTAAGCATGTACAAACAGGAATGAAAAAGTGAAGGCATGACTTCAACATCACAGATACAGAAAAAGACCACTGGTTAAATTATTTCTTCCTACAATTAGTTCTGCTGACGTGCCCTTGAGCAAGACATTTAATCCTTAATGCTAAAGCCACAGTGACTTTACTAGCGGTGGATCCCTCCCTCCCTCTCAATGCCTGGTAACCACTCACTTTGGCAGTTGCTCCAGCTAAGGTTACATTCTTTGTCACCTTTCAACGTCCAATAAAGTCTACAAGACTCATTTTGAAACTCGAGTAGTGTCATATAACTGCCTTTGTATCCCACGTCAGCAAGAAAATATATACCTATACGCAGTAATAAAAAAAATGGTACAAAGACAGATGTGAGGCTATTCCACACAAAAAGTTTCCATATTGTTTGGTGTCCCCCAAGGCTTAATCTTAGGCCCTGTCCTATTCAGTCTGTACAAGACATAAAGGACATCCAAATGAATGTATTCTAGTCACTGGAGCAAAGGCCCAGACAGAAGCTGTCAGCAAACTTATGCCTGGACGCAAGGATAACTATCATTATTGGAAATAGTCTTTCATAAGTCCTAATTAAACCAACAGCATTATACCAAGATTTATGGATATTGCTTTTTTTTCCTCAGGGAAAGCACACCATGTTGCAACTTTTGTAAGACACAAAACTGTTTATTTATCATCCATTGGTTTCCCTTAAAACCTGTTGTGCCACATGTGCACGTCCTTGTTATATGTCTTGTCATTCATTTTGTCTATAAATCAATAATGACTTCTGTTATGTTCTGTCTATTGTAATGCAGGAAGGTTTGAGTTTCCCAGGTAGACTTGATGTGGGACTATTATCACAATATGACGGTCAGTAATTTAGCCAGAGGGTATTGAACAACATTTTAATAAGATCAATAAATCATGTTCCGTGGTATCATGTTAACCATCTGCATCTAGTGCCTTGAAGAAAGTTTTCACCCCCACCATCCCGTTACGAAGAAAGAAAATGGATTTAAAGTTATGACACTGTTTTTGATGACACACATAATTTTGAAGAATTTGTGTCTCGTATGTTCTTACATTCATTACACTTTGTAGTGGAAATCCCACACTTGTCACGTCCCTGCCTGTTCCCTGTTTTTGTCTTGTCTCTTGTCTTCCCCAGTGTCTATTTCCATGTATCCCTAGTGTGTCTACCTTGTTCCCCTGTGTTCTTGCCAGCCCCTCCCTTGCTCTGCCCTGCCTTCTGCCCAGGCAGGGCAGAGTCTCTTTGCCTTTGTAGGATGTACAGTATCTGTGTTTCCTGGACTTTGGAGTACCTGAGTTGCAAGCTTCTTTGCTTTGTAGTTTTTGCCCTTGCCTGGCTCCCTTTTGTTATCCTTGTTATATCCTGGTTCTGTATTTCCCTGTTTAGTTTCACTATTAAACTCCTTTACCCCACTTCCTGCCTGCCTGTGTCTGCGCCTGGGCTGCAAGTAACACAAGCCCTGACAGAAAGAACCAGCCATGACTGACCCAGCAGACACCCAGCGTCTCCAGGAGGAGATGTTGGTGGCACAGGACATTTGGAGGGCAGTCAGCTTAACCTTTTCCCAGACCACTGACCCTAGGCAACAGTTGGAACCTGTTGAGCATCTTGAGAGCACCCTAGCTCTCTGCACCAGCCTTAAGGAGGTGCCAGAAATATCTCTCTTACACTCGCAGACTGCCAGGCTCAGAGGATCAGTGGAGGCATGTTCTATGACTATATGTGACCACCCTTCCCCCACTCCAGCGTCGGCTAGCCTGAGGCCTGCTAGCTTGAGGCCCGCTAGCCTGAGGCCTGCTCGCCTTCTGTCTGCATCTGCCCCTGTATCAAGGAGCATCTGGCTTGGTGGCTGCTCCCTGTCCCTTGCCCCTGCGTCAGCTAGATGCCGCCCATCTAGCCCCGGGCCCGCTAGCCTCCTGCAAGTTCCAGTCCCAGTGTCGGCTAGCTTCAGGCCCGCTAGCCTCCCTCCAGCCCCAGATCCAGTGTCAGCTAGCTCCGGTCCCGCTAGTCTACCGCCTATATCCCGGCGGCTATTCTGTCAGCCTCCCGAGTTTGCCAGTCCCCGGCCAGTTCCCGTTCCTCCAGGTTCCCAAAAGTCCCAGTTCTGGAGATCACCGCTCCACAGCGCCAGGCTGGTCTCCCCAGCCTTTCTGCACCTACGCCTCCGAATATCCGGTCCCAGGGTGGGAACCAGAATTTGAGTCTGAGGGTGAGTGGGGTTCCGCATCGGACTGGGATTCTGAGAGAGAGTGGGGTCCCGAGTCTGACTGGGATTCCGAGACAGAAGGGGTCTCGGAGGGGGGCCTGTTGCCCACTCATGCCACTCCAGGATCCTAGTCCCCGCCTCGATCCAAGCCTGCCCCAAGCTTTGCCCAGCACCTGTGCCGAGTGGTCTCACAGCAGTTCCCAGTCCAACCCCTAGTGCTGTCACGCCAATCTCCAATCCGACCCCTAGTGTTCCCATGCCTGTCCCTGGTCCGACCCCTAGTGTTCCCACGCCCATCTCCAGTTCGACCCCTAGTGCTCTCACGCCAGTCCCCAGTTCGACCCCTAGTGCTCTCACGCCACTCTCCAGTCCGGCCCCTGGTGTTTCCCCGCCTGTGCCGCCATCTCCGCCTCCGGCCTCCAGCTCGTCCTTCAGAGGGGTTCCGTCTCCACTGCTGGTCCCCGGCCAGGCCCCCGGAGAGGTCCGCCTCCGCCTCCGGCCTACAGCCCATCCTCCGGAGGGGCTCTGTCTCCACTGCTGGCCACCGGCCAGGCCCCTGGAGAGGTCCTGCCTCCTCTTCGGTCTCCAGCCCGGCTTCCTGAGAGGTCCCGGCTTCCTGAGAGGTCCCGTCTTTGCCACCGGCCTCCTGCCCGTTCACCTGAGGGGGCCTGTCTCCGCCTCCGGCCTCCAGGCCATCTGCCTGAGAGGTCCTGTATTCACCACTGGCCTCCAGCCCGGCCTCCAGAGAGGTTCCGCCTTTGCCGCCGGCCTCCAGTTTGGCCCCCAGAAGGGTTTCACATTCGTTGCTGGGCTCCTGTCCATCCCCCTGAGGGTCTGGCATCAGCCCCAGCCCCTATTCTTTTCTCCAGAGGTCCCCAACCACTAGCTCCGCTCCCAGTGTTCCCTAGTGCTCCCAGTGTTCCTCATTCCACTTCACCTTCAGCCCCTGGTTCCCCTTGGACTTTTTAGGAGAACACTGTATATCACTTAACTCATGAGTATATAAATATAAATAGGTACAAACACAAACTTGTAGACAGTGTAGGCTATGTATGCATACAAAACAAGGCTAAGAACCATTTGTGTGCAAGTGGTCCCACAGAAGGGCTAAGATGAATGGGCTGGCTCCAAGACAAAATCCTTAATCACATTTTGGTGGAACACTGGAAGAGTAAATAACAGAGCATTCATCTACAGCAGTTAATGCCCAATGTGTCTGTGACTCTTTTTCCTATCATCTTTGAATGACTTGCTGGACAATTTACCTTCTTCCATGGAGATGGTCACCTCCTGTTGCTATTTTTGGAAAGCATGTCAGAGGTCAAGCTTCCAATAAGGTAAAATATATATATTTACAATGTTTATTTGGTCAATCATTTTGTAATATTTTACTTGGTAACAGCTCCAATAAAATTAGTTTATAAGTTTCATATATTTTAGTTAATTTATTTTGATATGTAGCCGGCAACTAAAGTTGCCAATGGGAAAATGCCTTGTAAATATGGTCACAGTCATAGTAAGGGTTCTGTTTCATTCCCTCCTGACTGCCAGTGCAGTCCACAAAGTGGATATTTCCCCTCGCGCTTCGTGCAGGTCGAGAATTAATGACAACAATGTCACCTGTGACAACATAGGTGTTGGGGCCACTCCCCCTGTATGAAACACACCTGAAATCATACGTTCTGCCTGTTTGATCTTCTCGCTACCTGGTGTGTTACGCTAGGTAGGCAGCTACGCGGATCCGTTTTCCCGGTCCCATGCTCAGCAGGTAGGTCCAATTGTTTCTTCAAATTAGCCGCGACCACGGTCGGAGTGCGTAATTTGCCCTCTAGGCTAGGATTTGAGAAGCAGGGTATTGCGTTTGAGTTCTGGACGTTCCAACTTGTGGTTGGCGGCCCGTCTGCTAACCCCGCCTGGATTCCCCAGCGTGCTGGTTCAGGCCGCAGCGTGACTCTCAGCGGCGCCTGCTTCGGCGTACTTGAACGTGCACTGTGGGTTCGGTGAAAGTGCTTATTCGTTTATAGGAGTGTCGGCGTATGCTCCTCGCCGAAGTGTTTATTTATTTATTTTGTTTTTTTTCCTATCAGCCTCATGACTGCGTGTTTAGCAGCAGGCATTCCCTCATTTTTGATAGTGCCCACTTGTAGTGGAGGTAATTTAATTTGGTTACTTGGTTAAGACCATTTGCCCATTATTATAAATAATAATATTATATTATTATTTTTTGCAGACCTCTGATTGGGTGTCTCGCAAAGTCAGGTCTGTTTGGGAGGACTGCAGAGTGAGAGCACCAATGTTTGGCACAGCACCTGCGTGTGCCTCATGTGGCAACCACCTGCGGGTGGAAGATGGCCATGATCTGTGCCCCAAATGTTTTGGCATTGGTCATCTGAGGGAAGACCACTTGGACCCCTGCATAAACTGCAGTATCTTGCCACTCCCTGTGAGGCAGTCTAGACTGCGGGAGGTGGAAGAGTTGGTCTTTGCCGACCAGCCACAATCCGGCGTAGTCCGTACGGATTGGCCAGGCCATCGCAAGCGCACTAGGGCCACTCAGTCCCGGGACAAAGGAAAAAAGGCTGAGCACCCCTCTCGTCAGGAGGTGGATGCGCTAAGAGGAGAGCTTGAGCGTGTCAAGGCTATGTTGCCGCCTCCGGTGCGGACCGCCGCCCTCTACTCTGACCCAGGGGAGGAGGGCGAGCCAGGGTACATTAGTGACAACGCCGTGTCCACCGCAGCATCAAACACTATGTTCCGGGTGTGCTTATTCCCGGGCAGCAGACCATGTTCCTAGGGGTGGCACTGGAATCTGTGTCCATGTCAGTGCGGCCATCAGCAGAGCGGGTGGAGAGGATCCTTCGGCTACTACGGCTGTTCCGACCAGGCGCAAGGGTGACAGTGCGCACGGGGCTCTGTTTGTTGGGCATGTTAACATCAACGTCTGCAATAGTCCCATTAGGCCTTCTCCACCTCCGGCCACGCCAGGTGTGGTAGGCCAGTTCCTGCAAGGGGCAAGGAGGCTCTGTCCCTCCCAGGGTAATGCGGGTGCCAACCTGGGACCTGCCGTTGGCCCTACAGGCCCTTGGGAGGCCTCCCTTTGAGCCCATGGCACAGGCTGACAGGCTGGTTGTCCTTTAAACTGGCATTCCTCTTGGCAGTATCTGCCAAAAGGGTGGGAAAAATCCATGCCCTATCCGTAAGCCCACTCTGCCTTCAGTGGAGGGCAGACAGCTCCGGGGTGTCGCTGCGGCCCAACGTGTGGTTCTTGCCGAAGGTTATGTCACCGGAATTTGTCAACCAGGTTATTGACCTGGAGGGGTACTCCCCACTGCCTTTAGCTTCTGTGGAGAAGGAGAGGGAAAACCTGTTGTGCCCAGTGAGGGCACTGACGCATTATGTTCAGGCCACGGAGGGCATCAGGGGCTCCGACCAGCTGTTTGTTTGCTTTGCTGGCAAATTTAGGGGCCGGGCGCTATCAAAGCAGAGGCTCTCTCATTGGGTGGTCGAGGCCATAGAGAGGGCCTACATTCAGTCAGGTAGGACGGCGCCCCCGAGGGTGAGATGCCACTCAACCAGGGGCATTGCAACATCCTGGGCGCCATTGAGGGGGGCCTCCCTGATTTGGAGATTTGCACGGCCGCTTCCTGGGCTGCTCCGTGAACTTTCGCAAAAGGTTCTACAGGCTAAATGTTGCCTCTGGGGGGAAGCTGGCATCGGCCATCCTTCCTATGGCTACAACACCAGGCCAGTAGGTGAGTGTTCCTCGTGACACTGCTGGTATTAGTCATCCACTTTGTGGACTGCACTGGCAGTCAGTAGGGAATGAAACAGAATGGAAGTTACGAAGGTAACTGTGGTTCTGTGAATTCCTGGATGACTGCCAGTGATCCCGGTCACTCGGAATCTTCAGGCGAGAAGATTCTGGGAGGCAGAACGTAGGATGTCAGGTGTGTTTTATACAGGGGGAGTTGCCCCGACACCTACGTTGTCATAGGTGACTTTGTTGTTATTAATGCTCTACCTGCGCGAAGCACGAGGGGAAATATCCACTTTGTGGACTGCACTGGCAGTCATCCAGGAATTCACAGAACCATAGTTACCTTCGTAACTTCCGTTATAGTGTTACTGGGACAAAGAGTAACTTCTAATTCAACACAACAATCCTTTTATCATTAAAACATTGCAAATGACTTCTGAATGATAAAATATATATATGAACAAACAGAAAAACAAACTAGTATACAATTAGCCCTGCACTATTGATTGCTAGCAGAAGTAGTGGAGTATTCATGAGGATGAGCGAGGGACATTTTATATTACAATATCTCAAAAAGAAGATATCAAAAGTCGAAATTATGACTTTGAAAGTCGACATTTTTAGATTATTAATGTAATTTTTTTATTGTTAGTTTTTAGTTTGTTTTTAAAACTTTGTTTTTCTCATGCCCCTTCTCCCTACTTATACGAATGTCCCTTTACAATGCACATTGCACACCCTTTTGTTTTTCCAAATTTTTTACCTCAATAACTGGATGGCAAAGAAACATGCAATTTATCTGTTCTTCATAGGTCCCTTCCAAATGCACACCCTTTAGATTTTTCAATTTTGGATTTCATAATTTAATATTCATAGTAATAACACAATAGAAATTGAAAGACCAGCCTTTCAATAAGGTGGACAATACGAATGGAGAGAGGAGCAATGGATTGACCGGAAGTTATAATTCAGTCAGACCACTCTCGTCTTATGGTACAAAAGCAATTTATTAGGACATATAGAAGTATGCTATTAACAATTTATCTTTGGCAGAATGGCTATTTCGGGGTGCTTCTACTCAGCATACTGATAAGTATGGATGTATCGAACAGCAGGTTTATTCCCCCGAATAGGCCAGCAGCAGACAGAAGTTTAAACAGCAATAACATGATGGTAAGCATGTATGAACATATGCAATCATGATAACATAAAAACAGTAATATACACATAATACCCATAATAGGGTTAAGCAATATCTGAAAACAACACTTAATATTCACTTTTAGTGAAAATTAAAGATGTATACAACAATTGAAAGACAAAGAATAGGTGGAGCTGGGGAGATGGCGGGTTTCTGAAGCGATCTTGGCAAGCAAAATAGTAATGGAAGGGGGACTATTTAAAAGAAACTCCTTCACTCAATGGGCCAATGAGGTTGGTGTAGGTGTGTCAGCTGGGTGTTGGTAAGTCAGCTGATTGACGGTAGTGGGCAGACTACAGTGGCCTGCCAGAACTAACGCTACGCTTAATTTCAGTCAGACCACTCTCGTCTTATGGTACAAAAGCAATTTATTAGGACATATGCTATTAACAATTTATCTTTGGTTGAATAGCTATTTCGGGGGGCTTCTACTCATCATACTAATAGGTATGGATGTATCGAACAGCAGCTTTATTCCCCCAAACAACCATCCACCAAAGGTGGTATGAAAGACCAAGCAATCAAGAAGACTTTTGGTTGTAGCGAGCAGCTCACCATTCAGTAGAATGAGAGAGTGAGAAGAGACGCTGCCTCTAGATAGCCCGGCAGGGCGTTATCCGTTGATGGAAGCGATGCCTCTAGGTGGACCAGCAGGGACGCTGCCCGTTGGAATGGAGCAGTAGAAGCGCTGCTTCTAGATAATTCAGCAGGGTGTTACCCGTAGAGGCGCTGCCTCTAGTTGGACCAGCAGGGACGCTGCCCGTTGGAATGGAGCAGTAGAAGCGCTGCTTCTAGATAATCCAGCAGGGTGCTACCCGTGGAGGCGCTGCCTCTAGGTAGACCAGCTGCCTCTAGGTGGACCAGCAGGGATGCTGCCCGTTAGAATGGAGCAGTAGAAGCGCTGCTTCTAGATAATCCAACAGGGTGTTACCCGTGGAGGCGCTGCCTCTAGGTGGACTAGCAGGGACGCTGCCCGTTGGAATGGAGCAGTAGAAGCGCTGCTTCTAGACAATCCAGCAGGGGGCACTGCCCCTTAAAATAGAGACAACAGCAATGCCAACGGCGTAAAGCACTCTTAACAGAAAGGTTAGCTCATAAGCTTAGAGAAATCCCCCAAAATAACTACAGCAAGTAAATACAAGCATGCTTCTTTTTTTTACTTTTAAACAATAGCCTAAACACCAATATTGAGACAGCTCATAGCTTCTGAGCTGACAGAATAACCTTAATTCTTGGACGGAGGCAGCGCTGATATTCTGCAAAAGACCAGCGCCCCATTGCCTTTAGTGTAGATGCTGGTATGATTGAGACTGCGGTGGTCGCTGCTCCTATCCTGAAGCAGTGGGTTGGGTTTTTACATTTTTTTTTAAATAAATAAATCCTTCTTTCTACTCTGCTAGATAAGCTCTAAGAATATTAAGCACTTTGCAGTTAGCAATTATTGACTGTTTGAAGATGAATGATAACTTTAGATTATTGTAAATATTAACTGTTTTGAGGAGCGAATGATACACTTTCGAGAAATGTTGTGAAAATTCATAGGTGAAGTAACCTTGTTACATAATTCTGTTAACAAATGTACTAATTGTAAGTCGCTTTGGATAAAAGCGTCTGCTAAATGCTTAAAATGTAAAATGTCAAATGTTTGCGCAGGAAGCAGGCCATAGAGAAGAGGGGGACCGAAATTGTTAGTTTGGGATATAACACATTTCTTTTCTTTGACATTGTGTGTTTAAGGTGAATAGATTAAGGGTTAGAATTCATATAAAATCTGCTATGGTGAGGTCCAAGGAAGGGTTTCAATTTCAATACACTCCTCATAGAATGCTGTAAAATAATTGCTTTCGAGAAAGAGTTTGTGTATGGCTAAAGAGACCCACTCTTAACCCAGCCACCTTTTTTTTTTTTTTTTTTTTTTAAATAATCAGGCGGCAACATTAGATTGTTAAAGTGAAGCCAATAAGAAAGTGGCAAAACTTGCAGTTCCTCGAATGGCCACCTCGAATGGCCACCAAAAGCGAGTCAATCCCCATAGAAGCAAATGTTAAATGTTCAACTTTACAGCAGAAATTAAACATGTTTACAGCCTGGTATTACATCGGTTTTGGTCTGTACGAGGGTGAATTATTATTATTTATTTATTATTTTTTACTTTTAATATAACTCATCAGTTGAAAACGGCCCGAGCCAGCACACTTGGCTTCAAACCTGTTCTTCAGAAATCTATGGGTGACGTCACGGAGGGTTTGTCCACTTATATTTACAGTCTATGTAAATAATACAGATGTAAAGGTTTGTCATTAACAGTGGGACTTAGCTTTCTTGATACCTTTGCGAAGAAGATTAATTGAAGGATTCCTGAGTAGATTCTGTGTGGAAGGGTCCCGGCATCTGAAACTGAATTCCTGAGACAGGTGCTTAATGGATACAGGTTGTAATTTCCGTGACTCAAACAATGGACTAAAGGCACATACTGTACTATGGTGAGAGACAATAGAGGCGTTGCCTATGTATAGACCAGCTGAGGTGCTGCCTCTTAGATGGAGAGAAAGTAGAGGCGCTCTAGATCAGTGGTTCTATAGTCCTTTATTTAGATAGATCAGCAATCTGTTAATGAAAGGGATTGAAAGCGACCTTTATCGTGTTGACGGTGGATCATAGTCACAACAAGTGAGGTTGGCGTGGAAGTTTTATATTTCCTCGAAAATCGTGACCTTCAGGGGAAAAAGACTTCGGATAGCAGTAGCAGCAAGGGGGTGTTGAAGGGGTGAATATGACAGGCTCCACTTCCTCCTGGTTGACGCCAATGCCACCTGGCCTGGCTTAACGAACTTTGAGCAAAGAGTAGAGTGGTAGGTATATCCGCGTATGAAACAGGAGATCGTGCGATGTCCAGTAGTTACATGGAGGCTTTAGCTGAAAAGGATTCATGTATTTTTATATTTTTATAACTTCCACCCCTCAAAGACTTCAACGAAGGGATAAAATATGGTGTAAAGCCTAGCTATCCTGTGGGGAAGGAGTAAAGAGGAGTCAGAGCCAATCAGCAGTCAGGTGTAGGAGGGCATGAATTCAAACCAAAACACAGTTTTTGTAACACCACTTACAACCGCAAGGGTAGTACAAAACATAAATTGATGAATGTACCTTTACCAATATTTGGTAATAAACCCAAATCCAAGCAATAATCTAGTTTTTAGATAATCATAAAACTTAAAGTAAAAAAAAATGGCAATAGGTTGGTGTTGCATTGCATTAATCTGATTCTTCTCAGTAATTGGGGTATTGTGTGCATGTAAATATATTAGCTCTTCCTCTTATTCATTCAATTTTTTTCCTTCTCATCACTGTCCATGGTCTAGGTGATGACCATGGTGATTTGCATTCACTGATGTCTATATTTCCCATCAGCCATTGGCAACAGCCTGTCCCAAAGAGCCAATCCTTGCCAATGTAGGGTGCATACCAACAACAGTAATCCCCAAAAGGGCAGAGGCCAGAGTTGCAGCAGCTATCCCAGGGCCCGTTAAATCTGAAAATGGTTTGCACCGTTTTGCTCCAGTTTCCGAGTTGAATAACATGTTTCCCGAAACGGTGTGAAACAGGCTTTGATGTACGTTTTCTCTCGTTTGGTGGGTGTGTCAGAGGTGTATTAGCGACGTGTTTTATATACCCTGCAGTATTGAAAAGGCAGTGTGCACAATGGATCCAACTAAAGTCCATGCAAGTGTTCAGTTGGTGTTCAATGCAACACCATAAAACGTTACGCTACGTTTTGTCAGGGCTGAACGTGGCCCCAACTTCCAACTCGACATGGCTCCGATCTCTCCTGACTGGGTGAGACAATCCAGGACCCTTCGTAACGACATCCTGTACAACTGCGTGTAATTTGGACAATTAGGGTGATGGTAAAAATTAGACAAACTTGAGACCAATCTGTGCTTGAAAGTGCTAAATCAAGAAACATGTTTATTAACAACAATGCAATTATACAATGTGCGCACAAGGGAGAAAAGACAAAAAACAATAGGCGACGCAACCTTAAATAGGTTAAGATTCAAAAATAACCGGTCACAGGTCAGGTGAGCTGTCATTGGTTGGAGGTGTGGCCACTCTAGGTTTGGGGGGGAAAATGACTAGGACACACCTCTAGGGAGAGACAATTAAATTAAGCTTGAATAGACTAGCTCGGGGGTTGACTGTGCTGAAGCACAGGTAAAAAATGTTAATTTAACATGAAGGAAAGGGAATCTGCCACACCAAAGGTTGGAGTGGGGGTTCAGCCTGTTTTGGGACACAGGAAAACAATAGATAGAAATTTGGGATACATTTACATTTACAGCATTTAGCAGACACTTTTATCCAAAGCAACTTACAATTACATTGTTCTATTACATGGAGCAGGTAGGGGTTAGGCATCTTGCTCAAGGATGCTTACAGGAAGGCTGACACTGGGACTCGAACCCACGACCTTCTGGCTGGGAGTCGAATCAGGAATCAGGAAATCACACATCAGGTCTCAATATTAAATATCAAAATCTTTACTGGACATTGTGTAATTAGTTGAGAACAAAATTACGTAACAACGGTCAATGGAAACCAAAATCAATAACCGATTGAGAGCTGGATTCAAACTCTCACCGAAAATCTAAGTAAACAATTGAAATCACAGGCAACTCATGATGTGACTCAGTAGCGTGTATGGCCCCCACATGCTTGTATGCACTCCCGACAACGTCTGGGCATGCTCCTGATGAGATGGTGGATGGTGTCCTGTGGGATCTCCTCCCAGACCTGGATCAGGGCATCAGTAAGCTCCTGGACAGTGCTACGTGTTGGCGTCGGAGGCACGACACATAACGTCCCAGAGTTTCTCGATTGGACTCAGGTCTGGGGAAAGTGAGGGCCAGTCAAAGGCAACAATGCCTTCATTATCCTTCTCATCTGTGAAGAGAACAGGCCGCCAATGGTGGACCTACCAATTCTGGTGTTCTCTGAGGAATGCCAATCGAGCTGCACGGTGCAGGACTGTGACCACAGACGACATAGGGCCCTCATGCCACCCTCATGGAGTTTGTTTCTGACGTGCCAGAAACCCGCTTGAGGTTATTTTGTAAGTCTCACCCAATGCTCCTCCTGTTCCTCCTCCCTACAAAAGGAGCAGATACCGGTCCTGCTGTTGGATTGATGCCCTTCTACAGCCATGTCCAGCTCTCCTTGTGTAGCGGCCTGTCTCCTGGTATCTTCTCCATGCTTTTGAGACTGTACTGGGAGACACAGCAAACCTTCTGTGATGAAAAACTGGACAAGATGGATTAAAAGGCAGAAACTAGTTTAATTACAGAATCCAAAACACAGAGGGCAAATTCAGAAACGAGGTCAAAACACAGTCTGAAGTCAGAGCCAGTAAAGAACAGTCCAATAAACAAAAAAAATAAACAGACAGAGCAAGGCAGGAGGGGAAAAACCAAACACGAGAACAAACATGAGAACAAACGTTAGTAATCAAACAGGAGTTAGCTAGACATGGGATAACACCATCTAATCACTAACCAAGTCAGAAGTCAACAGGCAGGGAATAAAGAGTGTTCAACCAGTACAGGTGAAACTAGTATTCAGGTGATTGAATATGAGTGTGGGAACCGGAAGAAGTGGAGTGAATTGTGGAACTGGATTCCATGAAACATTCTTGCGACGACACCTATGGATGTGCCATCCTGGATGAGCTGGACTGTGCAACCTAAATGGGCTGCAGGTACCGCCTCATGCTACCAGTAGTGACAAATATACTAGCACAACGCAAAACTAAAGAAGAATCAGTCAGGAAGGATAGGGAGAGAGCTGTGATGATTATGTGTTCCCTTATTTTGTTTGAGCAGTGTATTTATGCATACTGTATGGTACAAAGCAAGTGGGAGTGCAAGATATCACATAGAAGTCTCCAAGACCAAATCCTTAATTATGTAACGCCCCTGGTCTCTCTAGCAGAAACACACCATTGAAACCTACACTCTTACTAGGTTCAGTGAGTTGGAGTTTAGTCAAATGAGGGAGCATGAAGTTGAAAGTTTAGACAATTTATTGCTTCACACAGCAAATCTTTGGCAGTGTATGGAAAATAAAAAATACAGAACAAAGAACTCTTTCATAGAAAAATAAAATACAATAGAAAAGTTAAAATCCCTTCTTTGTCCCTGTGTCCCTTCTTTTTATAATAGGTTAAGAGTTCGGTTCGTTCTGTGGTGTATGAAATGTAATGTTCTTTCATATGACTACTACCCGGCCCCGGGTAGATTTGTGTTATTTTCTTATCTGTGTCAGAGAGAGTGAAGTGAGATGATGTCTGGCGTTCTCCAGAATGGATACCACAGCTGGCCACACCGTGCACCGTTCCGTCCAAGTCGCTCGTCTATCCTGGCTCGCCACCGAACCTCCACGGGTTCGGATCCGAATTCATTCCTAATCCGGCAATGAAAAAAACGAAGTTTCTTTCAGAGGGTTCACACGGTGAAGCGGCTCCTCTTATCCAACATAACGCAAAATAATCGTTCCAATGTTAGTCAACTCACTCACTAATGTGGGGCTCTCTAGTCAGTGTCTCGGGTCAAAGTGCGCTTGCACTCATTACCATAAGTAAAGCCTGATGCGCCACCATGTGGTGGGACATGGTAAACACTTAAATGACATAAATGGGTTTAGTACCCATGTGGGTTACAATTACTTTTAGGAGGAACATTTGAAGAGTAATTAAATAACACTGCATTCATGAATTATTGTTCTAATTGAAACTTCCCTGGCAGCTAACATGGTATCATCAACATAATTTACATTTCACAATGACATTTGCTAGTTTGGTCCCGTGGTAGAAATCCATATCTTTAAGATAACACAGGATCACATCTTTAAGAAATATCTCACACAAGCAGCGGAAGTAGAGGACATTTGGGATTTTTGAAGAGAGATTTGATTGTTATTTCAAACCATTTATATTACGTTTACACAGTTTTGCAACATGGATCTCAATATTTGCTGATATATATATATACTGTGTGTGTATATATATATATATATATATATATATATATATATACACACACACACACACACACACATATATATACACACACACACACATACATACATACATACTGTATATATATATATACACACTACCGGTCAAACGTTATAGAATACCCCCATTTTTCCAGTATTTATTCAAAGTGAAACAATTCAAGTCTTGCTACAAAGGTAAGTAATAAACTGCCAGAGGTAAAAAAAATAAAAATAGTTTAGGTTACCAAAGACTGAAAAATAATGTACATTTCAGTTATTTAAAAAGGTATTTTTCAGGGAAATTGCAATGAAATCAAGCCAAGAGGACTGACAGACCCAAAGCCACAACAGATTCTTAACCATGTTTCTGAGAGTCAACAGCTTGCGTGATAGGTGGCTCACAGGAGAACAGCTTCAAGCACAGCTTAACACTGGTCGAAGTAAGCAAGTCTCAGTTTAATCAGTGAAGAGAAGACTTCGAGCTGCAGGTTTGACAGGTCGAGTGGCAGTAAGAAAGCCATTGCCAAAATGGCAAAATAAAAAAAGAGGCTTACCTGGTTAATGAAGCTGCCAGTGGACTACTGAGGGCTGGAAGAAGATCCTAGGATGAATCACAATGTGAAAATCTTCACGCAGGTTTTTGTACGCCGTAAGTAGAGGAAAGGATGATTCCTCTGTGTTTAACACAAAGGGCTCTTTTGCTGGATTGCCTTCCGGAGGCTCCCAGCCTCTGCTGCTCGTCCCTGTTCCGGCCTCCAGAGGGTCCCAGCCTCTGCTGCTCGTCCTTGGGCCGGTCTCCGGAGGGTCTTCGCCACCCGTAAAGGCGACGCCGGGAGGCGAAGACCCAGTAACAGTATCATTCGCTCCTCAAATCAGTTTATATTTACAATAATCTAAAGTTATCACTCTTTAGTCAATAATTGCTAACTACAAAGTGCTTAAAAAAGGAAAGGCCTTATCCTTCTAACATTGTAGAGGGCAAATCTACAGGCTCGGGTCGTTGCGGGGGAAATGAGAGGTAGAGTTGGGTGTAGTCAGCATAGCAGTGGTAGGAGAATGCGTTCCATATGTCTCTTGTCTGTGAACTCCTGTGGGGTCAGAAAGGCTCCCATAGCATAGTAGTAACACCAAGAACAGTAGCGTTACCAGGCTCAAAAGTGAAAGGTCAGTGGTGGAACTAGGGGCAGAGCCTCACATAGCCAACTGTGAGTATAACCCCAAGGTGCATTGTGGGATATATTCCATTTTAAGATTAACTAAATATTTCCTAAGAAAACCAAACATTCGCTACAGAGACAGAATCTTTCACTTGAAATACTAAATAAATGGATTACTAAGGAACTGAACATATTTTGTAATAACTTAAGTAATATAGGGAAAAAAACTTTCATAAAAAAAATTACAAAAAAATTTATGAAGGGAGGAATGAAGGAAAGAAAAAGTGCTCATGTGATGTACCTGTGAAGGGGAGGGGCCACGGGAAAGGCCAAGAGGATGGAGAGGCGTGTCCTTTACACCTTGGTAATACCCACTGGGTAAATGACCTGTTTCTACTTCACCTGGAGGGATGGAGAAAAATAATGACAAAGAGGGAAAAACCCAGGTTAGGCATTTGGACAACCTTTTGATTTTTTCCATTAGAATTAGGTCATTTAGCAGACACTTTTATCCAAAGCAACTTACAATTACATGCTACTATTGCATGGAGCAGATAGGTTAGGCATCTTGCTCAAGGATGCTTACAGGTAGGCCAACTCTAGGACCTGAACCTACGCCCTTCTGGCTGGGAGTCCGACGCCTAGACTACTGGACTATCCTGCCCCTATACACTGCCCTGATATCTTCCCTTAATGTCCCTGTCGTCCACCCACAAAGATGTTTTGAGTTAATTTGGCGGATTTCACCCCATCTCGGGACCAATCATAAAACAGGCATAACAAAAAAAAATTTGAGTTAGGGTCAATCAATTTATCAACCAGGCTCTGTAAATAAGCACACAGTCCCCAGAACAGGTATTATCAGCCTCAATAAAGGTGTTCTTGGACTGTATACGGACACCTACTGGCATAGCTGCAGCTGTGCCAAAGCTAACCCTATTGGTAAATATGGACACTAGATGTCGAATGATAGTGGATTTTTTAAAGGCCAATATGTAAACGATATTTAGGCGTGAAAATCAAAGGGAACCTGTCACAACCCCGCCGTTTCCTGGTCCTGTCTCTTGTCTTTCCCTGTTTCCCTGTTTCCCTTGTGTCTGCCTGTGTTCTTCCCTGTGTTCTTCCTGATGGTCCTTCCCTCGTTGTCAATTCACCGCCCTCACCTGTGTCTCGTTCTCCCTAGTCAGCCCTTGTGTATTTAGTCTCTGTTCTCCCCTGTCTCTGTGCTGGTTCATTGTCGTATGTAAATGTCTTGGTCTCACGTCTTGGTCTCACCTTTTGCCATGTCCTGGTTCCTTGCCTGCCCTGCCCTGCGTCTATGTACATGTCCGTAAATTTTGTTTGATGTCTATTTCTGTTCTTGGATTTTCCCCTAGCCGTTGCTTGGTGTTTTTCCTTTGTACCCTGTTTTTATTTTATTTATTAAAACTCTCAAGACCACTGCCTGCCTCCTCACCTGTGTCTGTGCTTGGGTCATGGTTTACACTCGTCTTGACAGAACCAATGAGTTATTTTTGTAAAATGGTGCTTTCAAGCTGAAATAATCTCACAGAAATACAAGTGCTCAGTCTATACCTACAACATGATTTGAAACTCCATCTCACATATTTAGACCGGAGTGTTAACAAACTTTCAATACATTTTAAATAATAAAAAAATTGAATTTGTACAAAACTTATATACTAACATATTCTACATTGTCTGCTTTAGATATGGGAAGATAAAGGAATTACCTTGAAATAAGTTTAAACATTGGAAACCATTTATTAAATTGTATTTTGCTGAGGTTAACAAACTAAGATGCTGGATGTGCTGAATTAATATCACACGTTATTATGTCTGCTCCCATAGTTGTATATCTTTTCTTGATACGCTTGATAAGTAAACGCAATGTTTCACAGTCAGTCAAATCACTCAGGTCTAGACAGAGTGATTTATGTATTGCACACGGCCCCCCGACAAGTACTGTTGTTACCGTCACCACACACACACACACACACACACACACATACACACAGATGTGCAAATTTGTTGACACATAGCTGCACCTTACCAGATGCTATGGTTGCTCTGGTGTGTGTGTTGAAAGGTCTCCAAGCCTCTCCCTGGAGGAACTGAGGTAAATGAGTGGATTAGGACAGGAGAGGCAGACAGTGCCTCTGGCAAAATATACATACACACACACACCTGCTTGTGCACTAATATCACTTGGCCACAACACGATCTTATCCTCCCTTTGTTTGTCTGTGTCTCCTATTGTCTCACATTGTCTGTGTTTACCCGCGTTTCTCACAGTCATTGGCATGCACGCACACAACACCTGGGCAGAAATCTGATTCCTCTAACTACAATAGACATTGTCTTGTATTACAGCAGACAAAGAGAACCTTTCAGAACCCGAGGAATAGGACGAGCTGGTAAGGTCTGTGCACAGACACTGTGAGTGCAAATGCACTGACATTTGTGAGTAAACACATATACCTGTACATTTTGGAGACACATAACTTTGTTTCATCTCATTGGCAATTTACTTAGCTTTTTCAAGCACGCTACACTTGGGGTTATTGTTTTAAAATACTGGTGCCAATAAACCATGTCAATCTTGTTGAAATGTTATTTCATTAAAGTGACTTTCTGGTTTATACCGGTGACATTTACAGTAAATAAATATACACAGTCACCCTACTAATAAATGTTAATTTAACATGTATGAAAGGGAATCTGCCACACCAAAGGTTGGAGTGTGGGGGTTCAGCCTGTTTTGGGACACAGGAAAACAGACAATAGATAGAAATTTGGGATACATTTACATTTACAGCATTTAGCAGATGCTTTTATCCAAAGCGACTTACAATTACATGTTTCTATTACATGGAGCAGATATGGGTTAGGCAGCTTGCTCAAAGATGCTTACAGGCAGTGATGGGAAAGGTCATTTACTACATGAACTAGTTCAATGTTCAGTTCACACATTTTAAAATGAACTAGTTCAGTTCATAGTTCATACTTCAAAATTTTGAACTAAGTTCACAGTT
>JAOEHI010051042.1:0-19578 GCA_025447815.1 Percopsis transmontana | reverse complement strand
AGAGAGAGAGAGAGAGAGAGAGAGAGAAAGAAAGAAAGAAAGAAAGAAAGAAAGAAAGAAAGAAAGAAAGAAAGAGAGAGAGAGAGAGAGAGAGAGAGAGAGAGAGAGAGAGAGAGAGAAAGAAAGAAAGAAAAGAAGGACAGACAGACAGAAGGAAAGACTGGGAAAAGCATCTGTTCACATGGTAAAAAGTCAAGCAGGGAGAAATGGTGGCATGCACTTTTACATTACGGAGCTTTTAAAGCACATGAATGAACGCAAAACATACAACTACTTGGCGCCCTGCTTCGGTTCCCACACTTTTTAGGGTTATACAGCCGTCCCATTGGACATGTTTACAACTCAGTAAGTGCATGTGTATGCATGCACGGTTGTTGTGCGTATCTGTTGGTTAGATGTAAAACAAACAAACCGCATCCCTGGCCCCTGGTGCCTACACATGTGCACGGTCGGTTGCGCGGGAATTCGAATGGTACACGCCCTCACGGATCCAGCTATCAACAGCTAAGCAAGCATGTGGCACGCGCCCTTTCTGAGCAACATGCAATTACACCTTGTTTTCAGATGCGTCTACCTCTGCTTTTTCACATTCTCACTTCCTTTTGGTCTTCCTGTCTATATAGCTGCATCGCCGCAAATCACCTCACATGTGGCCGGGGAGACACATACGTACGACATTAACATTCCTAACGGTTTATTCTGGTTACAGTAAAGCAGCACCCTTACAACTCCAATGCAGGAAAACCTGTTGCTTTAGGCACTAAATGGCAGGCAGGACGTGAGACTGCTTTTTGGGGGTTGAACACTAAACTGAAATGGTCTTGTAAGTCGACCATAGTTACATGAAGGGAGGTCTGTGAACCTAACTAAACTCAACTGAACTCATGAACTTATGCCATTTGCTCACACAATTGGTTTCCCCCGAAATGTACTCCCTTATCATTGGGGATTTTGCAGTTGCATTTCTGTAATACCCGTTACAAAATTACCTATGCACCCCCTCCTCAATGTTTCTTCCACAGTTTGCATGGCAAAAAGGAAGCCAATATTGCTTTACATTAGAAATACTATAAACCCCAAACAAATGCTAAATGTGTCATTCCCTGCGAAATTTGCCATCTAATTAGTTTTCACACTTAACCATACACTCAGCCAATTAACACAAAGCTTAATTGGGACAATTTCATTCACTTAAAAATAGAAACTTTAATGGTGTGAAACAAAACTGCGATTTCTTTAACTACTGCCCGTTAAGTTCTGCCTTCTTTTATTGATAGAACTTTCAGCCACATTGCGCTGAGCAGGGGATGTGATTGCCAAGCTTGTAAAACCCATTTTTTATTTGACTCGAGTTATCCAATCATTATTGGAGAGAATGGAACAAGCTTGAAACACACATGCACACAAAAAAAAGGAAAGATACATATCCTATAAATGTTGACAATAATGCAATACAAATTATTTTGGTCAACGGTTAGCACCGTATTTAAGCTCACGTTGTTTTCTCTCTGCCTCTGTCTCGCATGCTAACACCGAGCCCCCCTCCCACTAACACCATCACCCCTCAGTTCAAATTAAGTCCCAAACAGCCCTCCTCTATAGTCTATACGCTCAAAAACAAACGTTGGTGGAGAGACAACAATCTGTATATTTCTGATGTCAATAATGCAATCTGTTTCATAATGGGTGCCTCCAAATTCTACTGGAGAGGCCTTTGATTAGGGCCAGAGTACATTGTTGACTTCTGTTTTTTTTTCTTTCTGCGGGGACCCTGCAATACTGATTAAATTACTGAAACCAGTCATAGAAATACCTTGTTTCGGTTTGAAACTCACATCTGAGCGCTGAGTGCTAATCCAGCTACATGTTCTCTGTGAGTCCCACTACAGCCACATCTGTAGTGGGACTCACAAAAATGTGGGGTTCTACTGCCACCATATCAAGCAGTCGAGTAGTGTTCCTTTAAGAGGTTTTAGTGGTTTGGAGAACGCACACATCCAGAATGCGTAAGTAACTTCACAATAGGGGTCTCCCTGCATAAAAAAACACATAGCTGTGCCAGACAAAGAGCTATGTTTGTCTTTTTGGAGAGCCCACAGGGTGTGGGGGGTAGAAAAGAGCCATGGTCAACCTGCAGTGTTAGTGGCACTTTAAACTTCTTGTGTTATAAAGCCGTAAGGGAGGATAGGCTTGTCTGGATGATTTGTTAACACAGTGTTATACAGTAAGAGATTTCGTAAGATGTAAAGATTAACACAGCAGGTGATATTGCAGTCACCTATTGACTTGCACTCCCCAATGCTGCAAATCTCGGAATATTGGCAACCTAATGAACACACACCACGGATAAGAAGAAACATTATGTTTGTAGTGACTCTTCTGATTCTCCCTGACCTTGCTATTTAGTTCAGGACAGATGTCATTTGTGGGTGGGGGTTTATCCCTTGTTCAACTCCATAGGATTTATTGTCAATTGTGCAAATTGTAAGTGCCATCCAAATTTGACACACTCTCTGACTAGCATGCATGTGAGATGTTCCTTTACGAAGGCACTCACGTCATAAACAAGGCATCTCAAGGCCCAGGTATGAAAAGCCTTATTGTTGGCACTATCTCTACTGATACCGAACCAACTGCATCCCGTTGGCCTACGGGTGCTATGTCTGTCCTAATCATTTCCATATCAGACCAGCACAAACTGGACATTGCAACTTTATTCAACTGCAAAGGAGAGTGTTTGTGTGTGTGTGCGTGTGGCTGTGTGTTTGTCTTCCTTGTATTGTTCTTTCATAATGTTTTATATTCATAATGTTCATTATAAGAATATAGGGAAATTAGACCAAATTAGCAGCATTAGTTTTTTTAAAGTGTTAAAGCATGTGTGTAAACTTTCAGGGGAGGGGGGTGTATTGTGATTGTAAATCCAACTAACCCAAAACTGAAAAAATAATAAGTTACTCCATTTGGTAGCATTAGAGAATTTTTGTTAGAGAAGTTATATAACTGTTGATGGTTATCCTCATGAGGGATTTTGACCATTGCCTGGGTGACAAGATCTCCAGTGCAATTTTAAACAAGCTTTTTTTAAATCAATTAATAGCGGGGCCCAGATTCCAGTATGTACGTGTTATATAATAAAGTCAGATGACTATCAGCAGCTCCCCCACACACAAGGGGACTACAGTAGTTGCCATAGAGATAACTAAGCAACAAAGACTTTATTGACACCTTTTTTCAGCTGGCTTTCAGTGAGCAGATTGCCTCTGTTGGCTAAAAGTAGTGAAGTAGTGAAGCCTTTTTTGCATTGTGGTATTTCACAGGAGAACTGCTCTAGAAAAGCTGCCTTAAAGGCCCTCCCTAGTTGTGGGCTTTAGTGCAGTTGTCACAAACAGCAGTATAACAGTGAGCGAAAACTATTTTATCAGGACAATGGGATTTAAATTTGCCAGCCACAGTGTATTGTGCAAGGCAGTTTTTAATTCAGTGCTCAGGGTCGGATAGGTGTTGTTATTATTACAGCTAAGCAAATCAGCTGCATTAGTTAAAATACAGCTGATTTGGATTGTTGGCCAAACGAATTGTCAAATTATGATTGTAGGCCTAATCTTTAGTAATTACAAAACGGCTAATAGTTAACAAAAGGACTGATGAGCTAACTAAAGAGTTGTTGAGTCACAGGGATGAAGCTTTGAGTAAAAACATATTGGATCAATATGCAAAGTTAGACATAAGTAAGTAGTATGCTTGTTCCAGAATGAGGGGTCCAACCAGCCACAGAAAACACCATGCTTTGGGAAAGAATATACTATACACTTTGATTCTGAACTTGGCAGCCAAATAGAATATGACACCTTTCTGAGACGCAAATGATGTATAGCTAGCGCGTATAGCTAGCGCGTGCAGCTGCTTCACCCCTTAGCCCCTTCTGTCCAAGCCACTGCCCCCACTGGCCCCCACCCCACAGCTCCAAAGCAGAAACACACACGTCTATAGTCCCCAGGACCGGGTGCAAGGCTTGATTCCTGCCCGGTTTACTGGCCAACATTGGTACTGCAGTAAAATGTTCTGACCAAAAAGACTTTTCCCAATTCATGGCTCATAGAACACACACATCGTTTCAAAAATGATCCTTTATATTATGGAATTGTATGTCCTCGAGTTAGATTTTTAACTAGTCAACTAAAATCCAGAAATGCAGAATTAATTTCCCTTGACAAATTTTTCCGTTTTACTCCTATTTTACTCTATTACTATACATATTATAATGTACTATTTTATTTTACTTTTTTACCACTATGTACAGTATATTTTGTGTTGATTGTCACAATGCAGACAAGTGTGCACTATGAACAAGCATTTCATTACCTATCATTGCTGCTGCTCTGTCTTAGTATTTGACAAATAAAGCTTGTTTGTTGTGACGTCATCATAGGACACACAGATGCCCACTAGGAATTGAAGACACTAATGCTCATGAACAGACTCTGATCCAAAGCGTAAAAAAGAAAAACAGACATCCCTACTGGTGAGCGTTAACTTTGCTGCGTAGATGACTGCTTTGCATCCATGCTGCTCTGGCGGCGATTATTTCATCTGTTTTGGATTTGAATTCTTAACAAGTTCATTCAGGGATTCCAAATCTCCCACCATCTGCCTGCAGTGTTGACCTCATTTCATGCATAATGCTACAATACCTGTGACATCACCTTGCAGTAATGATACTTTATAGATCACACCTGACCAGGCCTGAACTTTGTTAGGACGCTTCGCTTGGAAGCGTCCATATGGTTGTATGTGGAAACACCCGTTGACACCACCTACACACACAGAGACATTACAAGCCATTACATAATTTTCACAGCTCTATTTCCTTTAACTCAAACTAAGGCAGAATGTGCAATGCCTCACCCACCTTTATACTTTCCTACCAAATATGGAACTTTAAGTAGACTGACCTCCTGGGGTAATTCATTAAAATCATTTATTTTCATTGTTTACAGCGGTTTACAGCTCACTTTCTCTCTCTCTTCTTTGAGGGGGTAACAAAGACGGAATAAATATAGTGAAAAACAGTGAAAACTGCCTGGTGCAGTTTATGATGCAGTATTATTAGTTTTCTTTGTTTCCCGATGGCTGTGAAATCGTTCTCAGAGCGCTTCCTACAGGGGGCGTTGTAGTTCAGAGTAAAATATATGTAAAATATGCACAGGCCTACACTCAAACACATACAGTAGGAACCTTTGTACACATGCACAAACACACACGCACGCGCACACACACCAAGAGATACATAGTTTATTCAGTTCAGTCATCTATTATCCGCCATACCCTCTTTAACCTTACATATTACTTTAACCCAATAGTTTTGATCCCAGAACATTGACTGCAGTGTGAAATGTGCAAATGTATATTTTATGGCCTCAGGCTTCAAAGTAGTCTGAAATCATTTCCAAGTCTCGCCAAGCTGTAATCAAATAAATGTATTTAGATTTAATGTTCTTCTGAAAAACAACTTCCTCTAAAGTATATATAGAGAGAGAAACAGAGATAGAGTCAAACAAATCTCCAACCGGGAAGGTGTGTTTTATTGCTGCACTTTAATGCGTGCCTCTTAAAAGTAACTACTTCTTTGGTGACATCATTTGATTTCAATTTGTAGGGGGCAGAGGGAAGGTGGGGTATATTGAAATATGGCACCAAATAGTATGACGGCGGCATGCCTATTCAGTTACACTTAATCGAAGATTGTTTGAAAGCACAGTAAAACTTATACCTTGGCAGTCTAGGGACAGCTAAAACTGCGTGGCATACTCCAAAACATATTCATTCATTAGGCTAAAAAATAAATCTGCTGAGGTCAGTGCTAATATAGTTTTCTCTCTCTCTCTTTGGGTTCTATTTTATTCTGTTAGACTTCAAGATTAATCGAATAATGAGAAAGAACAACAACTATAAAATAAGTGTCCAAGTTCTCCATCCAATGGAAAATGTCTATTCATTCCAACTGTTCCCTGTTCCAGCTCCGTTGTTTCTTAGAAGCAGGGCGAGAATGCAGGCATACATCCCTTACCTGAACTTCAAACCCTCATACACAAACCCAACATATAGTAGAAAAAAGACACAAAACAATCGACAATACATTGTCATAGTCTGTCTATTAAAAAATTCATAAAAGTCAGACAAAAATAAATACACAAACAAAATAAATATTTGGATTAGCAGTCAAGTGACAGTTTATAGGTCTTTTACAGTACACTATATATTTGAATTTGGGGGTTTGAGGGGCAGTGTGGGTGTGTCTGTGTGTGTGTATGCGTGTGTATGCACACACACATGCAGATTCACACACTGACACACAAACATACACATATACTTTACTGTAATAAAACACTTGCTTTTACCACTTCCTAACCTGAAAACAAGTCCATGCCCTGACGTACAGGTTGAGTTTTTGTATTTTATTTTAATGAATGTCTATATTTCACTCTCCATTGGCTTTCATTGTACCTTACCTCGTGTCTACGACGATGGTCAAAGTTTTGGAGACCAATGTCAGATCAATTTATCACAGGAAACATATTTCCAGGTTCATAAAATATAACCAACTGAATATTTCATCCCAAATCAGCGTGTTCATTTATATTGAGTTAAAGAAGCTACACAGTCAATAGTTTTATTGAGGTTCCAAATCACTTTAAGCAATTTAGCCTACAGTGTTGACATGGGCCGAATACACAGCTGTTACATGTGTGTCGAGAAATTACACCTCCCTCTACATGTATAGGTCACCTGTGTGGTTGCAATGTGTTCTAAATCTTCCATCCTCATAATAGTCTCAGAGTTTAAGAATGTTCTAATTACTGCCATTTTAAAGGACCGAAGTGATGTCTTTTGATGTATAATTACTGCCCAACCCAATTAGCCCTGCACTTGTCAACCTTATTCATCGCTAATGGCTGCTACCCTTAACTTAGGCCCAGACATTCACTAGTGGCACCTTGAATATCTAACCCTTGCAAAGCCCTGTCCCTTTAAGTAACAACGCCTCTGTAGTGCTTTTTCTGTCATCATTATCTTTCTGTGTCTGTGATTTAGCTCTTATTTAGTAGCACACTTGCTGGTAGCTGCTGTAGCACTCAACAATTACCCTAAACCTGAAAGAAGGAAGCGCTTTTATTTAACCCCTGAACTCTCCTTTATGTTTTTTCCACTGAACTGTTCATAAAAGTTGATTGATTATGTCCCCTTTTCTTTTTGCAGTCATCCCAACCCCCCTCCCCTTTTCAGATTTTGGTACATCATGTTCATTCGCAAAGACATACAGTACAGTCCCTGTTGCTCTCTCTCTGAAATAGTGCAAATAACACAGCAATATATATCCTATTATATGTACAACAAAATAAAATATATCCTACAGATACTTAGTTTTTAACCTGTTCGCCTAATATGGGCATATGTAGTATAGTGCAATTCAGACTATAAAGTGGAAGTAAAAGCAATGCACAGTACAGACATAGTTAAATAGGCTGTAGTAATGATGCAGTAATGTCGTGTTGAAATGCAGAAATGAATGATAACATATTCAAAATAAAAGGCGTAGCATAGAGCCAATTTGTTGTGTATCAAATTGTCTCCTTATGTCTCCTGGGTTGGTTATATTTTTTATTAATACAAAAAAATAAATAAATAACAGCAATCACAGCAACATGGTTTGAACTGAACCCCAAAACGATTTATATTATAAAGATTATGCTCAAATAAGGCACTACTTAGAAATATAAATAATTGGGTAAATATAAAACATGACGTGAAACTTACATGAATATTGGTCTCCATCTAGTGAGCTAGGAATGTACACGCTGCGTGGTGGAACATATCCGTAAATGTAGTAGCCATATAATATCTGCACGTAGTTAGCGTTAGGTGTGGAGGCTGTAGATTACAATTATATAATTATAGCCCAATCTTTTCAAATAGGTAAATATGTTTTGTTGCGCACAATAACACACCGTAAAATACAAGCGCTCTGCTGTTTTGCTTGGAGTTACACGCGAGCCATCTTACGTAATATGATTTCTGACCAATCGTCTCGAACAGGAAATTGTAACGCGTTTCCCTCAGAGTGAGATATTTGTTTCTTTTCACCTACAAAGCAAGAAAACATTGCGCATTTTCTAATCCAAGTATTCAAATATCAAAATCTACGCAATGAAACATAACTCTAACGTCCCTGCGTTTTTAACCAAGCTGTGGACGCTCGTCGAGGATGCAGATACGAATGAATTTATTTGCTGGAGTCAGGTAACGTTAAAGGAAACTGTTCCGTTAGCATGTCAGTTGGAAGTGCTAATGTAGGCAGCTAAAAAGACAACTAGCCTGATTAACCATGCGCTAGCCCCTCTTGTTACATGCGTGTAAACACAACAGTTTGCATGCATGCTAACGACAGCTGCTAGTGTCAATGTAAATACCAAGCATGACCGATGTGGTGTCCATCGGGAGCTAGCTAGCATTGGCGTTGTTTATTGACTTTTTGGCTTGCAGTTTGGCAATTTTACACTATTTGTAATGTCTGCTGTTGCGCTGGTGGTTTACAGGAGGGCAACAGTTTCCTTGTGCTGGACGAGCAGCGCTTTGCCAAGGAGATCCTACCGAAGTTCTTTAAGCACAACAACATGGCCAGTTTCATCAGACAGCTCAATATGTGTATGTAGAATTGCTGTATATATGTATACAATTTTATATTTATAATCAAAAATGTTTTTTGGGGAGATCCGACGCGTGTAAACATAAACGTACAGGGAAAAGTAGGACTCATTATAACAATATATTCATATTTCAATTGTGTATTGCAATATAAGACATTTTACAATAAAATATTATATTCAATTACTGCCCGGCCCTATCTATAAGCGTGTGTGTGTGCATGCATGCAGTCTGTATGTTTGTGTGTTACTGGGCTGATGTATTTCATTGTGTGTTTGTGCGCCAGATGGATTCCGTAAGGTGATGCACATTGACACAGGCATCGTGAAGCAGGAGAGAGACGGGCCTGTGGAGTTCCAACACCCTTACTTCAAGCACGGACAGGATGACTTGCTGGAAAATATCAAGAGGAAGGTCTGGTTATTTCAGTCATTTGGATATTGATCTTGATATTCCTGATAAGGCAAGCTGCCAGAATTTGGGTTAAGCCTCAATTGTTCCTCGGTTTTTGCTGAAAGTAGTTCCTCTCAATTCGAGAGATTGGGAGGGATACCATAGTTTGTATAATTGTTTATTGAACAGTTCCTTTCACATTTCTAGTAAAAGCTCAATAAACAGGTTTCAATTATTCATTTATTTTCATTTATTTTTTAACCGGACATTGTGGCATTTTAACCGGACTTTGTCTTTGTCTTTCCTAAAGGGTAAATGGACAGCTAACATAAAAAAGTAGCCCCAGGTGACCAAGGGTAATGAGAATAAGTGCACTAATGGGATGATCTAATTATCCTTTCTACCAGGTTTCTAACGCCCGTCCAGAGGAGAGCAAAATGCGACAAGAGGACCTGACAAAGATACTGGCTAGTGTTCAGAATGTCCATGGGAAACAAGAGAGCATGGACAGCAGGCTAGCCACACTGAAAAGGCAGGCTTAAAGCACATTACTATAGGAACAAAACACTTGTTGTTTTGGCAACTAAACCGGTCTTAAACACTACAATGTGTTCTCCTTTCCAGGGAGAATGAAGCCCTGTGGAGAGAGATCTCTGACCTAAGACAGAAACATGCACAGCAACAGCAGCTAATCAAGAAGGTGTGCCTTTCTTGAGCCATGGGAATACCTTCAAATATTTGGCTATACACCAATATATTGTTTACATTATGCCAGGCTATGTTGATTCTAACAAATTATCTTCTTTTCCAGTTGTTCCATTTTATTGTCACATTGGTACAGAACAACCGCATTCTAAATTTAAAACGCAAAAGGTAAGATTACTGGAACCTTGATTGTACACCAGTATGAATAGATTATTGAGAATATGCCACTTTTCCAGAGATTTATATACATGGACATAAAATAAGTTATTGGTTTTCCTTTTTTTTGCAAGGCCGCTCCTTATGAACACCAATGGAAAAAAGACAAAATATATTCATCAGATCTATGATGACAAATCGTGTGTGGAGCAGGTCAGTGTGCAGCAATGCATCCAATAAGTGTGTGTGTGTGTGTGTGTGTGTGTGCCTTTTTTTTTTTTTAGATAAAATTAACTTGACTTTTATCATCTGTTTTAATTAGGGATGTCCCGATCCGAAATCAAACATCAGTATCGGAGCCAATCCAGGTGTTTAACTGATCGGGATCTGCAAACATAGCCCAATACAGAGCCTGATCTATTTTAGTGTTTGTCCAATTTATGTCAGTTGTGCAGATTGTAGCGTTCCGTCACATGCTACAGTAGGCCTGAGTAGCATAGCTTGAAACTACAAACTACTGAGATGTCAGCCATGTGGGAATTTTTCGGTTTTAGAGAACATAGGCTTTCGCTGGCTTATGGAGCCACTGTAAGTCCTACTCTCCCGAGTCCTGACACTACATTTCAGACACCTATACCAGAACTTTCTAACAAAGTTTGCGATCACTTACAAGTTTTTAGCGGAAGCTTTAATAATGTGACGCAGAAGAGTTGACCGTTCCAAAAACCTTTTAATGAAACTCGATGATGAAAACATACAATAATAAACCATCACGCATATTCTTCTTCTTCTTCTTCTTGACCGTCTGGACACATTACTGCTACTCATTCTCTAAACAGGACGTAGAGTATGTAGAGTTTTTACTTAAAATAAAAGATCAGATCATTAAATAATATACCAACTATATTTTTTAATAAATCGGATTGTATCGGAATCGGCAGCTATGAATATTGAATGGATCGGATCAGGATACCAAAAAAGTTGATCGGGACATCTCTTGTTTTTAGTATTATTATTATTTGAATAATTGTAACAATTTCAACTCTCCTCTAGTCATCCGTCAACAGTCTGAGCGGTCTGAAGGGTTCTGAGATTTTAGACGATATTATCATCTGTGACGTAACAGAAGAGGAAGCCGAGCTCAGCTCTGAGGTCACAGAGGGAACCTCCAGGGTCCTGGATCAAGGGTAGAGCCCACAACCCCTTATGCTTCATCAGTTTGTTATTTGTTGTAGTACCCTACTAATCAAATCTGTATAGCTTTGGGGGGGTGTGGGATCATCCTATTAAATGCGTTTTTTTGTTGTTGTTTTTTTTCCAATGTATTTTTACTGCATACTGCATCTTTATTAGTACTTTTGTCACGTTTCTCTGTTTGTCATGCAAATGGCATGACCTGGGAGGGCATTGTATTTGGGAGCCGTGTGGGTCATTTGAGAAGTGTGAACCAGGGTTTGCTAAGAAGTACAACTATGCACACACTGATGCATAGTTCTGTTTATAGAACTATTAGCTCCTCCAGAACTTTCATCTTCTGCGAATAGCTTTCCCTGTTTAGTCCCGGTTTAGTCAGCCAGAAAGAGCTCACCCCATTGGGTCCTGGAATTGTGGCAGTATAAATCTGGCCACAAACTCCTGATAATTTTTGAAGATTGAAGATTGTGAAGATTGTGAAAAGTCTGTTCAGTCCAGCTCACACTCAAAGAATGATGGCGGGCAGTGATTTGGTCCTGACTGTACATTTGTCTGTGGCAGTGTTTACCTGATTTGACATTTCCTTTACACTTTATGTTTCTTCCCCTCTGTCAGCGACGTAGAGATTGTGGAGGTGGACTTGGACAGTTGCACAGTCATACCGACTGAGACAGAAATCGGCACTATCTGCGCAGATGATATTAATCAAACCGAGCCGAGCATTTCGCCACAAGCCGAGGAGAGCCAGAGAAGTACTCCTTTGGACAGCGGAGGAGCCACCAGCAGTGCCCTGCAGCTCAACAAGCCCTCTGGACTGAGTGGGGAGGACCCCCTAAAAATGATGGACTCCATACTTAACGAGAGCGGGGCCATCTCTCAGAACATTAACCTGCTTGGGAAGTAAGTTGCTCTATAGAACTACAGTAAACTTTGGAAATGTAAATCAAAAAGGGAATACTAACCCTTACAACTTGATTTGATTTTAAATAATGATTTCAGTGTTCTTAATAAACTTTTTTTTATTTTTTATTTCAAGATTGGTGACATTCTGCCCTTTAAAAACTACAGTTTTTAAGATATTTCGTAAAGAATACACATTAAGCATAAACTTATGTTCTGATAATGAAAGAAGTTGCTGTTGTATTTTAACCTGACCTGCCTGATGGTTCTGTGTAACAAACCATTGTTTTGAATTGAAGTTGTCCTTGGAAACTGTTTGGAAAAGGGCAGGCACTTTCAAAAAATACTTGGTGATTGGATGAACCATCTGTCTATCATCCTCCATCAAGGGCTAACGTCACACATAAACCACTGCCGTAGCTGCCAATAGTTCCTCACAGGACACCGATTGGTCCGAAACCATGGTGGTTCGGCCACAAGCGCATAAACTTGAAGCCTGGCAAGATGAATTCTCACACGATTGTCTCGCAAATCCAGCTGCCTCGCAAGATAAATTGTATTTACCAGTAGCCCATTTTTAATAAGTTGTCTGTATGTGTGTCTGAGGATGGAGTTAATGGATTACCTGGACAGCATTGACTGTAGCCTGGAGGATTTCCAGGCCATGCTATATGGAAAACAGTTCAGCATTGACCCTGACGCGCTGGAGGTAAGACAATATTACCCAGTTTAGTGTGCTGGATCGAATCAGTAATTTTAGTCAAAAACTGCATTACACTCAAATAAAATAGTAAAATTTTAATCTGCTACAATAGTTTTAAGCAAATACACACATTGACATGCACACATGCTTTTGTCGCTTTTGTTGCAGTTAAGAGAAAACACTAATTTTTTTAATGCAAAGTATATTCCCATAACAAATTGAAATCATATAACGTTAAAAATCATTAATTGCGATAATTAACTTTAAGCAGGTTTCGGTGCAGCAATGCGTTTTTTGGATATGGACTTTCTATTGACTGTTTTCTTGTTTACTGTAGTAAGTGCATGCACATTCAGGGGGCAAAACCGATTTCGTAGCCGGTCAGAACATTGTAGTCAACCGCTGTAGTCAACGTAGATTTCTCATGGTTTGTTGACTCAATAATAACATTTCCGAATTGGATCTGGTCGTTAATCTTTCGTTTGCATATGAATATAACATTATGTAAAATATTAAATAGTTGACTATCTGTTTGCTATTCAAATAAATGTTGATTTTTCCATCCATCCTTTTGGCGGTTTGTGCAGTGTACTGGACAACTTTGTCCAGTACACTGTACCTTGTCATCTTTGCGTTGGAGCTTGGCTCTGCTGGATGCCGTAAGGAATGCTGTTTTCTGCCACCTGGTTATGCACGCGTCTCTGTTATGACGTATTAACCCGTCAATAATAAATGGGGCGTGTTGATTTGATTTAGCCTACCCAATAAGATGAGTTACTGATCAATATATAAAGATCCTTACATTAAGTAGCAGTAAGCCAATCAGTTTGTGTGTGAAGTGTAACTATTTTATTTTCAATAAAACACTCCCATTTAACCTTTAAAATTAGTTTTTGTTTTTATCCGATTTAACCGATGTAATAATCAACAGCTTAATGGATTACTAAAATTGTTATTTGCAGCCATAGTTTTAAAATAAAACCTGGATGTTGCCACATTCAGTTCAGGGGATTTGAGTCTAATACTACAGTATACTAATTAGTTTCGTTCATTACTGGTGGTGGCATCCCTCCAAAGGCCATTCATATTAGACAACTTCTATGTCTTAAATTAAATGGCTCTGACCCTAAGATGTGTATTTTCTTGCATAATTTCCTTTTCCCTTCTTATTTCTTTCCTTCCTTCCTCCCTCAGTTTTTCAGTTTAAATTGCCCTACGAACTCACATGACTGCAGAACAGGCATTTGTGTAATAATAGCTGTGTGCTGGTGTGCTCCCCTTTCACACGGCATAGATATCAAGGCAATAAAAGACAGCCAATGCTTCGATGGACTTTCCCAAACTTGACATGTAATAGCACTCTTTTAGCTTGGGTCTAGATTTGAGCATTTGCTGTAGAACATGACCTAAAACTTGACTTGTGTGAATTCTTGTAAATTTCTTCCCCCTGAAGCTATTTCTCCCATGCAATGATGTCCTATCTGTTATGTGTTGGTGTGTTTCTTGAATTGTGATGAATTGTGTTCATTGAATGTCTTGGGTTGTATTTCAGGAGTGTGTGGCATCCAAAGAAAACACAACACAGTTAAAAGGAGGCAGAATGGAGAAGGACCACACAGGTTGGTCTGCTCAGATACATGTCTGTGCTGCCCGTGGAAGCAGACCAAAAGACATGCTAGCCAACACATGTTTTAAAGCTCACTGTCCAGTTTAGGTCAGCTTTTAAGCTGGTAATGCTCTACATAATTTAATGACAGAGAAATGGTTGAATTCCTGTAAATCATAAAATGACCACAACCACATGTCCATATCTGTGTGTGTGTGTCACACAAAAAAAGACATTCTTAAATTTATAATAGACTAGGGCTGGGCGATATGATCAAAATGGGTTAGGGTCAAAATTGTTATCACGATAAAAAATATTATAACGCCGATAATTATTTACGACTTTTTCTTTTTCTTAAATCTACGTCGGTTTGCACAAAGTATTTTATTCCACACAAAATGTAATTTATTACAAATTACAAATGCCTTGTTTCCAAATGAGGTAGAGTACTGAACACAATGAAGTCAACACACGTTTAGTATAAGACAAATTTACAGTTTTAGTCTGGGTTTTCATAAAGCATTAAAAACATTAAACGGTGGTAGGTATTAATTAATTAAGGTATCAATAAAGCACTTAAATAACAATACATTATAAATAATAATAAATAAAAACTAAGTGGCACTAACATAAAAAGGCTAAGCTAGGAGGTAGAATATTATCAGGCCAATTAATGTAGTAGTGAAACAAACCCATGCACTCACTCACACTATCAACAATACAACATACAAGTCATTACTTTTGTCTCACTGCCTGGGTAACGAAGGATTCAGTGGTATCGTGGCTGGTTTCAGTCACTGATTTGCGCTAATTTTGCTGTAAAATAACTGGAGACGTTATTTAAACCTTTTTTTTTTTTCTCCTGTCGGTCTCAAATTAATGATTAGGTCAACGTATTTCCTCACTTCAAAAGGCCATATTGTGTTTATTTACTTGAATTACTTGTCTTCCTCCACGGTGCCAACATGCGTCCTCTTTAAAAGTTCAAGCATAGCTGTTGTGCATTCGTAAAGTGCTTCCATACTTTAGATGTCTTTGGCCATACCGTTTTCTCTGTCGCCCCCACCATTTGTGAAATTAGTTTTTTTTTCTCTCAATTAAGTAGTGTGTGTCACAGCATGCTTGACATAGACCAATTAATCGGTAATGAAATTCGGCAACTAATCGACAACTATTTTGACGTCAATTAGTTGCTGCAACCCCACTATGAACTAATAACTTGTATTGAAATTATAGAAAGTGTCCATACATTTTATCGTTAAATAAATTGTTAAAAATTCACAGTATTCTAAAATGTATATTCTGCATTTGTTAGACAAGCAGCTAATCCAGTACACCACCTGCCCCCTGCTGGCTTTTCTTGATGGTTGCTCCTCGGCCCCTGAGATGGACATCAGCACCCTGTCTGCAGACACCAGCCTCCACTGCTCCTCAGCATCTGCCGTGTTTGTAGACACAGAGCCCCCGACAGACCTCCTGGAATGCAGCCCGGAGACCGAGGAGCCCCCACGGAGCTCTCTCATCCGCCTGGAGCCCCTAACAGAGGCGGAGGCCAGCGAGGAGACTCTGTTCTACCTGTGTGAACTGGCCCCCGACGTGGGCGAAGCGCCTCCCCTGGACGTGGTGTGATGCAATGCTGGCAGAGGGCGGTCCAGTGTCGGCACCGTTGGTCACAGCGGGACAAAGGTTTATTCATCTGCTGGAATTAGCCTGTCATCTCCCAACCTGTAGAGCAGGAACTGACCATCACATCATTGTCTTCCGATTATCGGTCCTACAATGGCTTTTTAGCATTGGCTCTATGATTGAACCATTGTACAGTATACTCATTAAATTGTATTTATTTTATTAGTTTGTTTTCTTATATTTTGGTACATTTCTTTCCACACGAGTTTTTATAGAAACCTATCAGTTGCATTCAGGGTTGAGAGTTCTCCGTCAGTGCAATGGTGAAATGGATTTGCGAAGACATGTAACATTTTAAAGGAAATTCCAGCCAACATGAGAATGTTTTTGAGAACTGAGACAAAAAAAAATCTAGTTGTTTGGACATTAAGCTGTTTTTATCACCAGTACGATAAACATTTTTAGTTAGTAGCTAACTAATTCTGTTCTGAAAATTCTAATGGCAGTAACGGATGGTTCTGCAGTGACTATAAGTCACGGTTACATTGACATGACATAAACAATGGAAATTAGCTAAGGCACGTAGAGCCCTATCTTGGCCATCCCATTTGAGAACCTAATTGTAACCCTCTGAAAAGAATTGTATGGTCTTGTGACCAGGCATATGTTCGTTGAGGTAAAACATCCAAGTCTTCTCCTTGCTTATGGTTTGTGTTATATTGTAGTGTGATTTATTACAGGAGACTGTAATAAACTGGTTGTCCAAGTTTTAGGGCATCGTTGCTCCACAAATCAAAACCTGGCTACAGTACCTAGGCATACCTCTCATGCATTGTGTTGGCAATCAAGTCCTAGAGAGTGTTCTTTATTTTGACCCTGTGGCCAACAGGAGCCACCAGAGTTCCATTGGGATCATACGAGGATTTTTCACTCTTCTACTGCAAAATAGTGGTACAGATTCTGATAGTGGCCAGTCGCACAGTATTTGACTTGACACGGTAGTGTGTAATATTACATGATTTATTTGTAAGCATCCCTGAGCAGAAATACAGCTTTACCTCCAACTGTGCAATCACTTGTTTAAGAACTCATTTAATTTGTGCACATATCCCATATGGTGCATGTACCTGCAGTAACTACACTCTGGACAGTTAATACACACTACCCTTAATATGGAATTAATGAGTTGTAGGCCTACTCATTTTTACTTTTACCAATTACATAAAGATTTTCCAAAATATTACATTACTATTTTACTTATTGCAAAATAAGTTAGCCTCAGTTCTCAAGAAATTAAACTGCGGTTGCAACTGAACTTGAATTCATCTCAACCCTGATTATATCATCCCAGTTTCAAGTCACTTGATACATTCTGATTCATATAGAAAAACAGTATGTTACTGTTGTAAAAGTTTTCTGGTGTTGACACTAGTATCAGTTATGTTACAGAATTCACACATTAAAAAGGGAAGTGCTTTGACACCTTTCTGGGGGTTTAATTCATGTACAGTTCGTTGCATCATAGGACAATATCATGCTTATGGTTTGACAACATAGAAGTGCCTGCCTACTGCCCTGTTTTATCTTGTAGAACTACACCATTTTGAATTTGGAAATACCTTGCATTTTTAGACTTCACAAATATGAAGACTTCTGTGATGTTTGCCTTTATCCCCGTGAGCTTTCTGTCATTGTTGCAAGCTGTGCAATAACAATAAAGGAAATCTCAAAAGTACTCAGATTTTGTTCTTATACGACATTGGTGGTTCCTTCACAGAAACAATGTTCTACATCTGATCTACACTTTCAAAAACGTTTCAATATGGTTTCAAAGGACAAAATACACATGGTTCATCTTCCCACTTTTATTACACGAGTTACAATACGGTTAAAAGTCAAAAGGCAAATCTAGGGTAAAAGTCAAAAGGAAAATCTAGGGTAAAAGTCAGGGTCAATTCAAAATAACATTTCTGCTTAGAGAAACCCTGACAACAAGACTAACTTAACGGATTTCAAACAATCAATGTCCAGTGCAAATCAAACCACGAACAGCCACAACACGGGATGTAAAAGATGTGAGCACAAACTACAGTTTCAAGGTGGAACAAACAAAAGCAAAAAAATAAATAAAAGCTAGTACAGTCTCAATAGATGCTCAGGCAATTCTACGTCATGCAGAAAACTACAGTCTAAATTGCAAATGCTAATTTAATATTTAGTCTTAAATGACACAGCTCGAATGCTCATACAAGACTCAAAGCATAGCATGTCTGACAGACTGGATTTAAAGAAATTTCTCCCGTTATTTACACATTACGCATTCCTTCAAATATATTTGCAGTTAATAAAGGCGTAACTGTGCCTTACTTTGCAGCCTGTGGACTTCACATCGAGCAAACCTAAAATACTGTTGTGTTGTATCCTCCAAACCCAATTGTCACACCAGATTCAACAAGACACTTACCACATCTAATTTCAAAGTAAATGCATGCAGTTCTGTCTTACATATAAAGGAAAGAACATTTATACATGAAAGGAAACTGGGACAGGTCATCGAACTAGGAATGCACACGGTATATTTACAATGGCAAAAGCTGATCACCATAACATTAGGGCTGTGTTATGTTCACAATGACGATTAAGCCAGCAATGAAGAGTGACTCGGCTACGTTTATGTTTAGAAGCATTTCAGCAGTGCTGCGATAACACAAAGATGGTCTAAATGCTCTTTAGGTGATGTTAACTTGGAGAAACATGCATTCTCCATGTTCTTTCGAATGTCAATCCACCTGCTAAATGCAGACACTGCCTTTTGAACAAAAACATCCTGAACTGTTTGGTCGCTGAACGCAGCCCAAAGCCCACCCAGCAGTAACAGGTTTAGGGTTAATGCTATGCACTATCAATGACAGATCAGCCCAAATAAATTCAACTACCCCACCTATCTACTTTACAGCAAAATTAACGTGGTAAAGGGGGAAAAAATATATGGGTGAGAAGAAGTGATTGCATGGGGGTGGCCAAACCAGGTCAGAAGTGTTTTTTAGTCAAAGTCTCTGTTGACCAGGACGAGCGGGGCCACCAGGGTCCACACATAAAGGGCGATGCAGATCCAGCTGGAAGAGATCTTCACCCACACAGATGGCCATTTGCTGGTCATCGTCTCGTAGTTGGCGTCAGGACTGCGGGTAGAGGAGAAGCATGGGAGATTTTTTTTATGCCGAAAAGGGAATATCGGAAGCAGCATTTAACCATGTAACCTTCCAGTTGACTTGCCACATTTGCTTCCATTTGTTTTAATAATAAAAGATATTGGAAGTATATTCATTATGGATCATTACAAATACTTTGCTATAAAAGTAAAAATTAGTTTCTTAGTAAGAAAATAGAAATCCTGTAACGAAAAAAAGATGCATCAACATGCATCGATAAATCGTTTAATCATCGCATCGCAGCCCTCTGAATCATAATCGAATCAAATCACGAGGTGCCTAGTGATTCCCACCCCTAAAGGCTACCACATTTATATTGGCTCTCTACAGTGGTGAGAAACATTGCCAGCAAGGGGCAAACGGGAGTGTGGGAGTGT